>QVOB01010925.1:0-35255 GCA_014839585.1 Pseudomyrmex concolor | reverse complement strand
ACACACACACACACACACACACACACACACACACACACACACACACACACACACGTCTATTTTATTGCACGCACGTTTGCAGAAGAATTTATTCGATGATAAAATATGTGTTGTGTTTCGTCAATAAAATTTCACCGTATAACGCTCGGTAAATCATGCCGCATTCGCGTCTTTTACGATCAGTGCGAAGTGCTAATAGCGCATTTACAATAATATGTTTTCACTTGAATCGGCAACGAGAAAACTAACTAACTCGTGCGTTTTCGCGCTCAATTAATTTATTTCTCTCATAATTACATCATCGTGTTATTACGTTTTGTTTACTTCGAAATCTTTCTGTTAGAAATTGAAGAGAGAGAGAGACGCACTTTTGTTTGTAGCTTCTCTCGCAGTTTGCGATACAGAATCGCTGTCTTTCTGATTGGTCGATGCAACGTGGTGCATCGGAAGGAAAATCGGTGCGCGCCTCATGTTGCCTGTCACGTGTCAAAGTAAGTTTTCGTTGCGTAATAACGAGATGCTAATTACGTCGGCAACAATAACCTCACATTCGTAGCTCTCTCTCTCTCTCTCTCTCTCTCTCTCGCGGTTTCGTGACTGATCGCGTGTTACACGCGTTACATGATCGCGAACATGGATCGCGCTCATTTTGCTGTCGGCGATCGTTAGAACGAGTTATCGCTTGCTTTGCTTTCCGATAAAGCACGACTGTAAAGATTGACTCGTTACAGATGGCTATACGCGTTACAGCGAGCCATCGATGTTGAATACAAGTTCGACATCGCGTCGCGAGTGTGACAAGTTGACATTACACGCGAAAATGTAGATATCGTTTGCAGAATGGAACTGAATATCGCGTTCTCGCACGCACGTACACATACATATACACATATAATTCGACGTTATATATTTCTTCTTGCGTTATTATTAGCGCAGCATAGCGTCGTTCTCTCCTATTAATCACACGCGTTCTTTTTTGGTATGCAAAGCGAAGAGGAGTTTTAATAGGTTCTCTTTATTGCGACTATTTTAACAGTCTTCGCGTTCGTTATCTCGCAGTTACTGTCGTTTTAAAAAAAAACTAACGCGGCGGAAGTATTTCCAGAAATAAATTCTTACGTCGGATGGCCATTAATGGGGCGACATCGCGTCGAGTAACTACTCTCTATGCAGTCAAGCATCCGCAGCTCTCCACTCACTCTTCGTTTCCTTTCGTGTTCCTTTTTTATTCACTTTCGCGAACCACCCCTGCCATTTCTTTTTTTTTTTTTTTTTTTTTTTTTTTTTTTTTATTCTCCCTCCCGCGCGCGCGTTTTTCTTTTTTTTCTTCCATTCTTCTCTATTTTTGCTCTCTCAACTATTTGTTTTTATCCTTCCTCGTTCTGTGATTTTCTCGTATGGTTTGCTCTTTCTCTTTATTTCCCGGTTCCTTTCTCTTCTTTCCTTCTTTCCGAAGATTTACCGTTCTCCGTTGCCGCGACCACCTTTTCGCTGGATGATATTCGCCGTGCTATCGGAGGCACGTTTTTATCGCAGCGCACGGCGATTAGCGTAAATTTTGGTTAAGAAAAAGAACAATCCTCCTTCAGATAAGATTACTGTTTAGTTCTTTTGCATATACACATCGCGAGTCTCTTTTCTTCGCGAAATATTTATGTCGCGATTGACCTCGCGCGGCTTTCGTCTGCCAAGTTAATTTTTGTCCACGTCCTAACGTTAGTTTAATTGTCACAATTAGATATTCGCGCGCATTCTAATTTCATCGTTATTATTCCAATACTGAATTTTGTCACAACATCGATTGTTATAATGAAATGCGCATCATACCGATGCAGATTACATTCCTTCGCATTGAAACTTTGTCGACCAGTTCGAATCGCGAGATAGAGAGAGAGAGAGAGAGAGAGAGAGATACTTGTTAGTCAGCGAGGACTAATCTCAAGCATGACTCGATCCACTCGTTACGATTGAGTTAAGTTGAGTTTAACGAAATTCGATTCTACACCCGGAGCGAAACTAGTTCATTAGCTTTAGCTGTTTTTATATCTGCGATTGTACTTGACAAAATTCATTCTCTCTCTTCTCTCTCTCTCTCTCTCTCTCTCTCTCTCTCTCAAGGCTTGAGAAAGTTTCGTCGTAATCGAGGGCACTCAGCTCAACAACATAGTGCGGTTTTGCGATTTCACCGAACAAACGAATATTTATTTGCGAATTATATTTGCGCGATGTTGATAGGATTTGAATAGAACAAAAGCGAAGCTCGCATTTATATTTTTGCAAACGCACACGCCGCACACAATGTATTCGGGAAAAGAGAGTTGATGTTTTTCCATTGAAAAACACAAAAGCGCAAAAATCAGCATTTGGATTTGAATCAGTATTTTTGCGCAAATATTATTTTAAGTAGAATCATTTTGGTATTATGTATTTCGTATAGTTGCGGAACGGAAGAGAAGAGTTGCACGGAAATTGCACTCGACTCGCGGCGAGTATGTTTAAATTAAAATCACGACCGGATAATTTTAACGTGTGTAATGTGCAGTGTTCAAACAAAAACCAGCGATATTTACAAAACGAATAGACGTGTAATTCGGTCTAAACACATTTGCGTATGCATTTCTCTTAAAGTGTTTTCGCCGAAATACGCGGGATTACGTGTCTGAGTCTTGGTTCGTAATTTTTTAACTCTATAACATCAAATAATTCTGTTAAGGGTTTAAATAATCGAATTACAATCTTGATCAAAATTCTATTAAAAAAAAAACAAAAAATACTTTAATAGCAAATATCACGCGAAAGTCAATACGTCGTTGTTTGAAATGATAGATTCCGCGAAATAAATTTCGCCGAAGGAAGTTGGAAGCCAGTAACGGAAATCGAAAGGAAAAAGTATCACCGTAGGAACGAGATTTCAGTGGCTTTTAGCGGGCACTAGGAGTTGGGTCGAAGTGAAGTATTAAATGTGCACAGTGTGTAGTTTCAAAAAAGAAAAAGAAGCGAAAGACTGTCAAACAAAAAAAAAAAAAAAAAAAAAAAAAAAAAAAAAAAAAAAAAAAAAAAAAAAAAAAAAAAAAAAAACGATAATTCAATGACGATACATTTATATGGAAATCATTACTTGACAGTTTCTACAAATAAATTATCTCGAAATATCCGAACAGAGCTCGCAAAATGTGCACTCTCGAGTTGTGCAATCATTAATGCGTTTCTCTCTCACGGCCGCAACTTGAAGTTTACGTCTTCAAGCTTCTATGTCGTAAGAGGATCGCGACGCCGAGCCGAGTTTCATCTTGCTCTCTCTCCCTTAGAACGTTCCGCGGTTGATCGTGGCGGGTAATCGTCTGTTCGGCGAGGTCGAATCGGTCCAAAGTGCCGGAATACAAATAGTGTTCCGAGGGCTGTTGCGGTATTGCCCGGCTCATATCGGGTGGATGTACTCTAGTTGCGTATTTAGGGTGTGTTTGCGGCGTCCGAATCGCACGCGCGCACACCCGTTATACGACACCACCGTGCACAGACTCTCGCGCGCGGTACATACAAACCGCCCCGAAAGGCCGACGCAGGACAATCGATATCGTCCGGTGTTGTGTGCCAGACGAGGACGACGGTTCGGAGACGCTTCTCTCGTCGTCCGTAGTTAACCGGATAAAAAGCGTCGTTTCTCTCTCGCGAGCGATCGATCGATCCGACGCGATCGCGATATAGTTAGGTTCGCTGCGCCCTTTTATTTCCCGACCGAGGGTTTTACGACCGAGACAATTATTGGACGCGAATTCGTTTTCGCGCCGGGTTCTTGCTGCAGGAATTAAGGATAAATGCAGCAGTGTTGCAGATAGATTGAGTCACGTGGGATATTTTTTTTTTTTCACTGGCTGCCTATACGTGCAGCGATTGTTAAATAATCTCGATGCTATTATATGTATTTTAGTTTTTTTTTTTTTTTCCTGTCATTGTTCACGTGTCGTTCCCACGCAAAATGTGTCTTATCGTAATTTTGCTCTACGAGGACGTTTATTCTCTACCTGTCTCGTAATTTTATTGCATGAACTTTAATTAAATTCTTGAATTTGGTTCAGGAGCTTTGTTTGCTCGCTGTTAACATGTTTGCTGATAGTTATTTGTTGTTTATTTGCGGCAGTGCGCTTTCTCGCACATTTTCCCCGTAGTCAGGAGCACCTCAAAAACATACTCCGTTATTTCTCGAGCGCACGTTGTTACAAGAAAGAAATATCTCCGATCGTGTAAGAAATCTGTCTTTTTTTTTTTTTTACCAGAAAACTATCTGAAATCTGGTTTTGTGTTCAGGGGAATCGACTCGAATGCGGCAGCATGTTTGCATGATCCTGAAGCATCTCTTACGCAACGGCAGCGTGACATGCATCTCTCGAAAACGCTATTCAACTTAGAAATACGTTTTAACGAGTCCAGAGCGGATGTTCTCGTGCAACCAACTCGTTTTAAATTCGCATGTAAAGAGAATATTATTTTTGAGATTTTGTTGTTCCGTAAACTTACGTTGGAATTATCTGTTACAATTACAACAATTTAAGTATGAAAGTTTGTATGTTAGCGTTGAACCAGAAATATTTAAAGACTGATAAAAAAAAAAGAGAATTTTGTGTGCAACACACAGAACGTTGAAAAATTCACGAAATTTGTTCCGTTATAAAAGTTTCGTTAGGAAGTTGTTTAAATGCTCTTGACGGATCTGGGTTGTTACTTGGCTTTCATCTGCAGACGTCGAGAGAGCTTTTATATATACATACATATATATTTATATATTAATATACACATTGTAATTAATTTCATACGTCATACAATAGAGACAGAGTTTTGCAAAATGCGAGACTGTGAACACGCGGCAAGAAGAAACTTCTCTCTTCAGATCGTTTACATAATTTCCAAGTGCTTTGGGATTTGTTTGCGAGAAACGCGCGCGCCAGCATCATGTGACACATCCAGCCGCCCGCGCGCCGTCTCGGCTTACAAGGAATTACGATAATAATTCTATCGCTACCAAACAACATGCTAAAGTCAATATTTGTCGCGCTCGCCTTCCGCCGATAGAGCACAGATAACTTTGTTTCGCGCTGCATTAGTCAGTAATAATCGAGCAATCTGAATTTCCACAAACATTTCGTGTAATATATAATACATCCGAGAGAGAGAGAGAGAGAGAGAGGGAGAGAGAGAGAGAGAGAGAGAGAGATAACGTGTTAATAAAGAGTTCACAGGCTGGAGATGTGTCGAGTTTCCAGATTCGGGAGAGAACGTCGCGCCGGTTTAAAACTAGATCGCGGCACTTTTCAGCCAACTTTCGGTAAGAAGAACGACGCCGTAAAGTCTTCTTCTCGTAAACAAGTTAACAAAACGTTGTACGCCTTCCTCTCTCTCTCTCTCTCTCTCTCTCTCTCTCTCTCTCTCTCTCTCTCTTTCTCCGCATAAGATTACATAGGCCGGAAATATGAGCGTAGGCATAACGAACGGCTTGTAATCTTTACAGCCAATTTAAGCCGGATGAGGCGTTCGCCGAAAGTTTGGCCCGCGCGATAATAATTCTCGCCGGAAAAATTAAAGTCACGCGCACGAAAACGTGCGCAACGCAACGGGAAAAGCAACGAATTCTCATTCGCCTCACGTTGCTCGCTGACGTACGAACATGATCCATTAGAGAGGAAAGAAAGCCGGGCGAGAGGAGCGCATTTAGAAGAGATATGTATTCTGACGTAAAGACGATGATACAAAAAAAAAAAAAAAAACGCGTTTTGCGAGGAAAATATCAGATGTTTTTTTTTTTCGGATACGGGGCTTTTACGAAATCGAGTAAAATTAACTTGCGTTGTTTGTTTTTTCACAATTAACATTACTTGACAATTTGCTCCAAGTAAAAGTCTATTTATATTGTGGAAGAAGAGAAAAGTGGAAAAACGCGTCGGGCGACGAAGAAGAAAAAAATAAAACGGCTCGTTATAGTCGCTCTGGCGGAGAAGAGAAAGCGCGCGCGTTCCCTGGATTCTGAGCCTGTCTAATTTTCGTAATTTGTTGTAGCAAAATATCCCTTATGAGAGGTTCCTCCACGTAACGAGGAGCCTTTCTTCGCGGGAATTCCGGCCACGCCTACGTGCCCTCGCGTCGGCGTGGCGCCTTATAAGAAAGCGAGACTTCTCCGGTGAAGAACGCGTGTATATTCCACCTTTATTCCTTTCGCGGATGGCGAACGGGGATGCAGAAAGGGGGTGGCGAAGAATATAGAACCGTCCCAAAGTTCGAGCCGTTTAATCTTCCGGACGATAAATTTGCGAAATTAAATCATGGAATATTATATAGTCCGGGCATAATGGGCACTTTGCCGGTAATGTACGGCCGGATTATTAGCATAATGCAAGATCTCCGGCGTCCACCTGCGCGAGCAGGATACTGGCGTGTAAACGGATACATATATATCGGTGATCGCGCGGGGGTGCGTTGCTTGGCGCGGTTCACACTGCGTGTGTGGAGGTCTCGACCCCATTCGCAAATCAATTAACGAAATTTTCGATCTTTTTTGTGTATCTTCAAACGGTTTGAATATATTATTTTATATTCCGAATTCTCTATCCGCGTTCTGATTTATTCCGGATTTCAAACGGCTGTTCGGATCATTAGAGAAATTTCGATGACTGTGTGATTAAGCGATACATAGGTATATGTGTGTTCACGACAATGTGTATTTATGACACATGACAAAGAAATGCAATTTTACGTAACATTCCGCGGAGAGTAGCGGCTAATTCATCTCTATGCATGCGCAAGGTTATGGCACGCTACGTGATAGCCTTGCACATGCAAAGGTAATTTTCCAAAATATTGGAACGCACGAAATTTTGACAGGATGGTGGAGGAATCGATGTGTATAGGTACGTGTCAATTTTTATTAAAATGGAGATACAATATTGCAATGTGGATATAAATTTGCATCCGCGGAAAATTCCAAGTTCTATTCACACACACACACACACGCATGTACATTCACTCACATTTCCATATTAATCTTTGAACACGACACACGTACGAAATACCAATAAACACGCACACACGATTATGTAATAACAAAAAATTGCGGGGGAGAGAAAAAATATTCGAAAAATATATACACACTGTGTCAATTGTATTTATATACAAATCTGACAATAGCACGAATAAAACTTTTGTTTTTTTTAATATAAAATCAATAACATCTGTAAGAGTTTAGATACAGAAAAAATTAATAGTTTTTGTTTTGTCAAAAAGTTTTGAGAGATGGAACGGAATTATTTATTATCACTTTTTGTTCTGTGCGATGATGTTCTCGCGCACTTTCCTTCATTTCTTTTTCGTACGTTCAAAATTGTCATAAAAATCTGTTAATTGTGACATCGAGCACTTCGCTATCGTTTTCATGCGTTATTAAACCGCACTCATCAGAGCAAAGAGAATACGCTTTTATCAGTGTTGACTTGAATCTTCTTTTCGCCTCTTTCTTTCCTTTATCTTTCTCTCACGAGCGCCCTCCGTTTCGGAGGGAACAATGATGGGCCCGTCGGCCATTTTTCTTCGGCATTATTAAACGTTTTTACGAGCAATTAGCGGTTTTATTCGCGCCCCGCGCGTTCTCCATAAAATTCCCGAGTCTTCGTCTCGTCTCGCCTCATCTCGGACCCTCTGATTCATTAATTCCCATCTTGAGAGTTGGGCTGTCTATATATATATATATATATATCTTGTCTATATATATACATATAGACAAGATATATGTATCTTCTCTCTTCCCTTCCGACGAAAGTTTACGTCTATCTTCACATCCACGAACTACAAGATCGCCTCTTGCGTCTTCCGCGTCGTCCGCGCAATATCATAATGCATTCTCAAGCTCGTTTCCGCAGTCGCGTTTATGCCGCGTTGCTCTGTAATTACTTCATTAATTACTCCGCTAATTACTCCAGTGATTATTCCATTGCTCGCGAGCTCTCGGTTATATTCCGGTATCGAACTGTGTGAACCGACTTTGCAGCGTCGCTATTACGAACGGCTTTTGCACGGATAATCAGTCTTTGCAGTCTCTCACTGCCGAAGATCGATTGTTTGTAATGCGATTTCGATTTAACATTTCGCGCATTATTTGTCAGTATATTTTATTTATATTTTATTTATTTATCAGACACGTAACGTCTCTTTCTTTCTCTCTTTTTATGTAAAAAAATTTTTTATGTAAAAAATATATTTAAGCTACAAAATTATTTATTCTCTATCGCTTTAAAAATTCTATTTCGAGATGTCTAAGCTACACTTTCATTTTTGTACCACATATAAAAGAGGAACATATAAAATCACATTACGGTGATAGCAATAGGTGTAATCCTCTTATTTCCTCGTAAGGGATCATTGGAGACCCATCGGGGGGTCAGGTAGGGCGGCCAGTTGTTTCGGAAACGCGGGCACTATCAGGACGCCGGTCCACCATGAGGCCAATCCATTGTATCGCCGTGAATGGATTCCATATCGAGTTACCGAGCCATTGCAGTTTCTATTAATTTCCGGCCAGTCTCCGTCTATGCGCCGAGTAAGAATAGCGCGCGCAACTACATCTCGCGCACGTGTGCGTTTCTCGTGCAAAGTGAGAACTTTTCCCATTCATGGGGGGATGCGATCGCGGAATGCGGGGTCGACCGCGAGCGGTAAACATTCGGCGGCGTTTTGTTCACGCGCTTACGAAGCGGTGTTTGATCTCGAAACTTGATAGCCGACGCTATAATTGATACGATTCCGCTCTAATCGTCGCGTTTCCGAGCTGTCGAATGTTCGAAGGTAGATAAATTTGCGATAAACTGTGCTGGAGAGATCTATAATATGTTTTTCCGTCGATTAAAGTTTCGAAAAATTTTATAGCACGTGGAAAGAAAAAGCGATAAAACATAACAACAACATCGAAATGAGGAGGCAACTTGCAATCTTCGTTAGTTCTGATGGAGCCGCGAAGAAAATATAAATCTCGAGAACCGCTCGTTTTTAATGGGTTATTACGGCATGTAGGACGCAGCGATGTATATACATATATAGTATGTATACTTTTTCATATCGCAAAGTTCTTTCTGGTATACTTGGCCGTTGCGATCGTCACCATGAGATCGCAACCGTAAAGCGGTTTTAACCACCCGCGTAAAAATCCTTTAACGAGTTGAGGGATTTTCCACCGTCCGAAAGCTTTAAAGCATATCCTCTTAGCGACAAGTATTCAAGATTTTTCCGGGATGGGATTATTGGACCGTGATTCGCTTCTGTTCCGCTGCAAATCGGATTACTGATCATATGCATTGCGTTGTCGAACACGTGCGTATCTCCGTCACGTAGTCGCGTAGTCGATCGCGAAGCCGAGATGAATAAACGAAAAATCAAATTATATAAGAAATTCGACTTGCTACATCGAAGTAATTTCGATGCAGCAAAGCGTGATGAACACGCGAAGAAAAATATTTCTTGCGCATTTTGATAATCGCAGCACACCGCCGCGGAAAACGCGGAGAGCGAGTCGCATTAGCACGAAATCGAAGTTAATCCACTTTCCGTATCTCTTCGTAAGTAACTTGCTTCCTTTGTCGCGGAAATTGGAAATTGGAGCGGCTTCTTCGATCCTTTATATTTCGCGTTCCGTGGATCCTATTGTTTCGTCTCGTATTTCCCGCGCCTTGAAATTGAAGCCGCGACGGTGTGTTCGGTGTATGACAACCGTGTTGTTTCGCGCAAGTTTGACCGGCAAAGTGATTCCATTCTCTCGCCCTTAGTATATAGATACATCGGAAGTTCGAGAAGAGAGTTTCAGCAGCAAAACCGATCGTATGATGTGTAGAGAGCACGTGACTCACATTTATCATTTTGTTTTTGTTTTCTTTTTTTGCGTACAAAAACGATGTCACATGTCTCATTATCACATTACACACGAAGTAGTTACATGAAGAGCTTCTCTTTTTGTTAGAATTTGCTGATAAAAGAAGGTACAGAGAGAAAAAGAACATTTGAGTTATTTTCTGTGTTTCTTCGGCGCACTTTTCAATCTCTTTCTCTTTCTCTCTGTAGTCTCTCTAACGAATTTCTGTAGTTAATCAAAGTGTGCTTCAATCCGAGGATAGTGTGTGACATGTCGCTCAAAGTTTAACGTTCGATTGGGCGAGTCCGCCGGGGGAGGGGGGAGGCGGGCAGCTTGCGCCGACAGCAGTCGACAACAAAGGGGAGGACACTAAAAGTTGAGGAAAGCAAGAGAGAAGGCGGGAGAAAAGGGAGAGAGGGACGAAGGATTAGGGTGTACCGAATTCGCCTGAATGCGCTTCTTATGATGCGCCCGGTGCAGCTTTGAGCGGTTAAGCCGGCGCGTGCGGTCGCACACTTGTTTGAAATCCGCTGTTCTTAGTTCGCGAAAACCGTCCCTGGCAGAGACTGCATGTTCAGAAAGCTGGGGCGAGAATCTCTCTGGGAAGTGCCACGGACGACCCTTGCGGTTTCGCCGGGCGGTCGCTCTGCGCGAGCCGCAAAACCGGACTGTGCAGGTCGAACGAAATTTTGCAGCAGTTTGTTCGGAGAAGCTGTTTTTCCCATCGAACGCAGTTTACCTCCCGTTTCTGTTTGCGCGACGCGAGCAACGGGATTTAATTCCGCGCGCAATCGGAATCCGCTTAATTTTGCGTGCGAGATACGCGCGCGCGTCTTTGCGAGAAGATACGCGTCGAGTAAGTATTTTACAATTCGTCGAGATAAACGCGCGAGAAGCAATGTGAAGAAAGCGCGATGTGTCTTAAACAATCTTAGAAGGATTTACACGAGGATAGATCTGCACAAACTCACGACAGCGTTGGCAAAATCATGGAAACGCATATCTACTGCAAAATGCAAATCTTGCGCGGAGCGTGAACGCGAAGCGATAAGCGCTCGTTGAAGAAGTAGTTGGATTTAGGTTATGCGTTGTTATAACGCGCGATGATCCGCTTGTCTTCGAGTTCTAAAGTAACTATCGAAAGCGAGATAATCGCCTGAAAAGCTTATCTGCGGGGAGCAATGTTAATTCAGCAATATAGCGTTAAAATTGATTTTCATTTAATAAATAACAAAATGCGTCTTATTCCGTGTGAACAAAAACATCTTTCGCAGTTCTATTTTATATTTATATTATTACATATTTTATTTTTATTATTATTTATATCCGTTACGTGGGAAATTTGCGCGAGCAATGGGGAAGAAATTATTGAAACTCCGAACACGTTAATCCGTCGCGAGCGGGCCGAACCGTAGGTTGCAAAATCGATTATTTGATTTCCGTATCATAATTTAGTCGTTCGTGCGAATGGCGAGAGACTGTTAAGTTGCGGAGCGCTTCACGCTTGAATTACTGAAGCCTGTTGAAGCGAACTTGGCGTGCAAACGTCCGCGCCAGGTTTCTGACCGGGAATTGGTAACTCGGTCTGCAAACAAGTGTTGAACCACTATTATCCATTGATCGATCATACCCGGCCGTCAAGCAGCATATCGCATCTACTTCGGCCAAGTATCGCATTCAAGAGGATACGTACGATGGCGAAACCCTCGTACAGCTGTACATAATCGGCTTACAACGTGTGTCGCGTATCTTCGTGTTAGAACGTCCAAGAACGCGCGGAAAATCGAATAAACATCATGAGCGATAGATCGTCAATTTTTATACGCGTACAAATCCACAACATCGAAAATTGACACTTTTTGTAAGCGAGCGCCGTTTCAGGACAATGATTTGCAGTCTACCGCCTGCAAAGTGTCAAAGTAAAAAAAAAGAAAAAAAACATTTTTTTAACGCGAAGAAACTTGTTCCGGACTTTGCGATTAAGTGGTCGGTCGCGATTGTATGGATGTCGGATAATTAAGTGAGATATATGTCGGCCTTTGCTAAGTAGAAAAAACATGGGCGCCCTATCATTTTCGCGCGACGCGCACCCTTAGCAGCTCATTATACTTGTAGAGTGTGCACTTGTGAAGTGCACTGTGTACTTTGCATACAAAACATTCGCAATGCTCAGGGCCGTGGCGCTCGGTCGAACAGCCCCGCCCGTCCCAGGTGTCGCGTTTTAGTAAGACCTTTTACGCGCGATATTCCGCTTCGCAAGGCTCCGTAACGCTCCTCTGGAATACGTTGTGTCTGAAGCGCGCAAAGTTGACGTGTTTCATACACTCTGGTATTTTTAGGCCGGCGGCGTGACAAAACCGCCGCTGTCCTTTCTTCATGCTCGCGTCGTTCTTTTTGCCCCGCGATTTCTCGCGAAACTCGAGAACGGGGAGATGTCAACGCTGGATGTTGCGGCGTGTGTGTGTGTGTGTTCAACAACTCTAAATTCTTTTCGCGGAGGAATTGCGCGTGAATTTTACAATAACGCATATTTTCACGACAAAAAAGTAAAATTCAACATTTTTCCAACGGGTATCGACAAAGCGCTGTGAGAAATATTACATGTTGCACATGTTGAAATGACAATTATTCAGTGAGAAAAGCCAAAAAAGCTTTTGTCGGTAAAATTTTGCGTAATTTTATAATAATTTAACACAAAAGTGACTCTTTCCGGCAGATTTTACACGCAAGTAGATATATAATATTTAATATAATCTTTTTTTTTTAAATTAATTATCTCCTGTTATATAATTAATAAGATTAATAATATGCAAAATGTATTTTTTTATCGTTTTATCTAACTCGATACGACTTTCGCAACGTGTGTTTTAAGACTTTGATAGAGAGAGAGAGAGAGAGAGAGATTTGATCTTCCCTCGAAAAATCTCGAGTTCTCCCTTTCTGTGTCAGAAATTCGCTTCAGCTGTTGCTCGAATTTCATTTGCGCTCCGCGCGATACCGCGCTCCCTCCGATACTTAAATCGTTGATATCGAAGCAATCAGCGGTCGTAAAGAAATCAAGTTCGTGTTTACAAATATCGTCATCGTTCTAATCTCAGTTTGATGGATGGAAAAGATAGGGGCAAAAATGGGCGCGCTATAAAGCGAAGAGTTCGGAAAACTCTCTTCTGCGTCTGTTGCGGAGAGAAAGTAACAGATGACACAGCATACGTATAATATCGACGACGAGATATAAAACACAAATTCGGGTCACCTGTACCGTGTACAGACGCGATTTTATCGATTTTGTTTTGACAAACTGTCGCAAAAAAAACGACGCGCGTGCAAAACGTATAACGCGTTTCGCATCTGGCAATAACTTACGCAACACGCCGCGTCCTGTTAATTTTTCGGACGACCTTACACTCGCGGCGACGGCAAAGTCAGCAAAGCGTTGCGAGCCGTGCACACACGAAGGAAGCAGATTTTCCGCTTTCGGCTGTTGCCCGGTCAGTGTGAGTTATTCAGTCAGATCACGCGGCAAAAGCGCATTCATACGCGCCAGCGCGTGTAATTTGCGCCGACAAGTTTGCCGGAATTAATGTTCGGTTCTCTTTTTCCGCTGACGTCTGCCCGAGAGAAAGTTGCGCCGGGTATATCGTCGAATAAAAAAAAAAAAACGCACTTAATCAACGACTTGAGAGATGTAAGAAAGTGTTTTAATGCCAAAAACATTAATTGAGGAAACGATGAAATTGGCGAATTATTTTTAAGTGGTAAAAAAGCGCTGTATTAATAGATTAAAAAAAAATGTTAAGTAACTTCAGTATTTATTTTCAACTTCAAAAATGTACAGTTATTTTTGTACTTTCGACAATTTTCGAAGCAAACATTAAAGAAAATTTTTATGACAGCGAATTATAATTTTTTTTGTCGTTAACGCGCGATAGAAGTCTGTTACATATTTGTGTGGCGAACGTGCGTTTCCGCTCTCGGGAACTTGCATTGATCGACGATATGAGAGCGGAAAAGCTGCACCTCTTTGTATGCGTGTAACCTTACGAGCGGCTTTCCAAGATTCAAACGATTGCGAACGTGACTTTCGCCGTTTAAATTCGCGAACGTCCGCTTTGTTTTCGCGAGTTCTTTGTCCCGATCGCGCACACACACACACACACACATACGAAAGACCGATAAAATTCCTTGGAATTTAATCAATGGGAAGGCGAACATCGGCGAGAGAGCAATTCACGTACGAAAAATTCGAGAGCCAGTCTGTTATATGAATCGGTTTTGCTCTTATCTATTGTTAGAAAAATGCAAATGGAATTGAACTCGTCCACGAGCGGAACGAATGATAATGAAATTTCACAAATCCCAAGTAATGGGAAATTCGAAACTTTATGCCGCGAGATTCGACGCGCGCGCGGTTTTTTTTTTTTTAACAAACGTATTATATATTTTTGTTAATTATATCGTTTATTGATATATTTTGAAATATATACAATATGCATCTGCGACAAAGCAGTATTTTTGCGCAGCAAAAATTTAAGTAGGGATTACGCGCGTTTCCAAGTTTTATCTCTTGGCTATTTCTTTGTTTATCTTTTTGTTCCTCTTCTTTTCTCTCTCTCTCTTTTTTTTTTTTAATCTCTCTCTCGCCTGCTACTTTTATCTACGTTACATGTATATAATTCGCGACGGTATCATAACGGTTCGTATCTTCGGAAAGAAAATGGGAAACAATGTCGATTAAACTGTTCTTCTTTGCGATAGGAGGCTACTATATAACAGCACGCGCGCGCCAGAAAAGACGAGCGAACTCTCTTTTCTCTCTCTCTCTCTCTCTCTCTCTCTCTCTCTCTCTCAGGAAGAGTCTCGTAGAGTTGAACTATGTACTTGTTTTTCTGAGTAGATACTGATCTATCCGGTGATATTCACACAATTAACGTTGTAATTAATTTAACTTGAATCTAAAATACCTAATTTACGATTGTATAGAATTTGCGTGTAAGAGAAAGAGGGAAAAATATATAAAGTGCTTCAAATAAAATATCAAGATCAACCGAGGAAAATTATTTTAGGAAATTAATAATTATTCTGATTGCTGATTGTATTTTTTTCAATTAGCGTTACATCCAATTTTACGCGACGATTACGTGCCGAGTCTCAAATCGAGTCGTCTCGGAGCGATTTTACACGTGACAGACATTTCTTACGGTTATTTAGCGGTGCGTAATATCCGCAAACATTCTCGATTATTCCTGCGCGCGAGTGTATCACGACGTGCGGTGTCTCTCGTCGTAATCCTGAGTAATTTGCAACTTCCACCGTTCGTCGGACAGACACCGCGGTGCTCGTCTGCGACGCGCATTATATGCTTAATTAATTTTGACTCGCGAGGCGCGAAGATAGTAATAATTCGACCGTGTCGTCATAGCGAGGATATGGAAGTGAGAAAGAGAGAGAGAGAGAGACCGAGTTTGGCTGACATTCGCACGTATCCGGCTAGATTATGCGAGATTATACAGGCGAAATGTATGTTATAAATCATGGGTTACGTGGCTCAACGACGAGTCGAAATATAACGGGTAAAAGGACGTGCGAAAGCTCGTCTGGTAAATGGCCACTCGGCGCGGACACAGTAAGCGGAAAAATAGCGAAAGATGAGAAAAGACAAGGTTTAGCAAGTTTTTAAGATGTTTGACGATTTAAATTTGACATTTTTAAAGCTTATTTTGTCGTGCGCGTGCATATCAAGCCGTGTGATAAGATTTCACGAGAGAGACTCGCGTTTTTTGTCGCTCATTCCAAAGAGCGATTATTACGTTTGTTATTATACGCGACGTACGCAATTAATCCATCCGGTCCGGGAAAATATCAGACGGGAAAACGCGCTCGCGAACCGCGTACGATTCGCCGTATACATATATTTATTTATACGGCGAATCGTTGTCGACGTTGCTGAATAATTCATCGAATTTGCATTTTGATTCGATCAATTTCTCAACGATAAGCACATTATGCGGCGGGAGCAATTTGGAAAGAGTAGAACAACCCCCCCTCCGCGTTGGTGGCTCAGCGGTATACGGTATAGTTCCGTCGAAACGAACGAAAAGCCCGTTACGTCCGTTCGATGATTCGAAACGGGGAGGAGGCGGGCAATTTGCAGTTGTATGTAGTACGGCGCATCCCACGTGCCGAAATTACGGAAAACGTGAATTCGACCGTCGCGCGACATATGAAATGCGAAGACCGAATGGTACCTGTGTAACGAATGCGCTTTCATTTCATTCCGCAGTTATGTAATTGCGCGCGTAGCATCGCGCGTGCATTACGGTTTGATTAAAATTCTTGCTATTAACTCGCTCAACCGTTGTAACAACTCGCTTTTGTAAATGGGATTCGCTCTCTTGATTTTACCGCGATAAGCTAAACATCCGTATATATAAAAGCGTTGAGAGTAGTATTTACACGTTTAAACGTTGATATAACATCGTCGACGCGTTCGGAAATATTATTTTTACATCTTAGGAAATTGTACAACACTGTTTACAAAAATTGTTTGTAATTTGAGAAAATGTTTTAGAGGCTCCGCGATTAATGAGAAGTCTTTAACCGACGTTGTTACGTGTATAGTTTGAAAATACGTACAAACAATTGACGAGGAATATTATTTTTATATCTCACACAAAGAGTCAATTTGTAACAAGATTACACAGTTTACAAAGACTGCGTTTGCAACTGGGATATTTGAAGACTGCGGTTAATTTAATGAGACGTCTTACATATTTAGACGATGTTGCCGTATGTACAGATCGAAAACACGTACGTCGATGAGCGCTAACAAAGCAACAGTCGTGCGAGGTATTAGCAAATATCGAGTGAACGCTCGGATTTCCATGTTGATACAGCCCGACTGCGACTACACTATCCTAGCGCACAGGTACTGCTTGAGGCGCGTATGCAATGTAAACATATAGCTGTGCACACACACCCCGATGTGTAATGCAAGCGAGGCAGATACGCGCCTCGCGATGAGAGTGTTCACACACGCGCGCGCGCAACCCCCGTGCAAGAGATGAAAGCTACTAGGTATCTTTCCTATGGAAGTCGATCTAAGCGATATCTGATCGCAGTTGAATGTTAGTCCGTGTGTTCTACACCGGACGCTGGCATTCACAACGCCCGGTGTGCAATTCTTGCGACGTTCTCTGGAAATCGAAACAAAAAAGGGAGTTCTCTTTCCCCCACTTGACATTCGCTGCAAATTTGAAGCGTGAATTTGCAAACGAAGGAGAGATCCATCGCGCGCCCATCATTTAGCGGGATAAAATTTCATTTATTTTTCTCTCTTCCGGCAGTTTCTCTGTGAAACTTCGAGACTTCCTTCCTCGAGGCCAGACACGTTCCTCGTGCTTGTCGACAGCATATAGTCGCGGGCAACAACACACATGCCAGTAGACGCCGGGGGTTTTCAACGGATAATACGCATTACGAAATTGGCATGCATGTCCATTGGGCCGTGGCCAGTAGGGTATATCAGTTGTGTCTTTGTTCAGTCTCTATCCAGATTCCTGGCGCGCCATAGGCGATATAAATAATGCCGTAACGTAACTTCTTCACGTCGCTTCTCCGCGTCGTTTTGCCCTTTTCCTTCCGCCTCTTTCCCGCGTCCATGCAAACGAAATACAAGAGCAGCTTCAGTGCTTTCGCGAGAGACAAACGGGCATCCTTAAAGCACGCTCGCGCTTTTGTGAAAAGAACCCGACGTCGAAATGCATTGCGCGTTACACGCTGATTCTATTCTCCTCCCTCGTAGCAATGAGCAATGAAAAACGAACGTGTATACTCTCGTGGTATTTCAATTTACGTCCTTAATTAAACACAAGCATCCTGTCGGAGTATGCCTGGCCATTTGCAACGTGTAAAGGTGGTTTCTTGCATAGAGATTTCTCTGTTTATATTCAACATAAACGCGCGAGAAACGCGAAAAATTTCCCAATTAAAAATTAAATTGAGACGTGGTTACAATTAAAATACAAAAAAAAAAAAAAAAAAAACCAATCGAAAGATTTAAACATTTAAACTTCCGCAAACGAAGCGTCGGAATACGAGAGTGAAACGCGCGTGTTCGGAATCCAAGTTTTTCCTCGCGACGTATTATTTATCCGCTCGTATATAGTTGTCTGCTTACAAGCTATTTGCGTCCGGGAATTGCGATTCTTAAAGGAATAGCTTCGGCGCGCGCGATCGACTTGCGGTGTAATCCTGTGCGAGATAAAAAGATATGATGGGATATTTTAAGCGCTCGTATTCCGGTCATATGCATTGTAATAATACCACATGGTGGTTTTCCTTTTGACGGTAACGGGAAAATTTGTAAACCACTGGAGCGTAAAATTCTCAAAGTAAAGGAGAACGCGCCGTTTTTTTTTTTTTTTTTTTTTTTTTTTTAACGACCTAACATTTGAGGTACTTTATATTTTTCTGTAATGCGAAGAAGCGATGTAAAACCTGTGACTAGCTTTTATTGCTTGCTTACGAAGGTAAGAGTGCGCTTTTCTCAAGCAGTTTTCTATATTTCTTCTCCGTGTCGATAAGACACTTGCGCCGGTGTATGTAGTATGACTGCACCGTTTGTCTTGCAGCAGTGATATAAAACGCTCGACGGTTTTTTTTTCTTCGACCGACCCTCCTTTCTTATTCCGATCGTATCGCGTGGTGGTACCGCGACAAGCGGGGAAAAACTTTGGGCGTAAAAAGGATCCCGGAACGAGGACGGGCGAAGGGAAGTGACGGTTTGCTGCGTGCGAACTTCTGAGAAATAAATACGAGATTCACGAGGGTTTGACGCGCTGCAAAGTACTTTCCACTTTTTCCCCGAATGCGCGATACGCCCGCTAAGTGATGTTACGCAAGAACGGTATAAAAAAAAATCGAAAAACGTATGAGCGTCGGTAAAATTAACAGGACAAAATACTACGTTTTTTGTTTTTAATTTTTATTCGTACAAGAGAGAAAAATTTGCCTCGTTTTGATTAAAAGCGGTCATATTGTTCTAAAAAAAAAAAGATAACGTGCAAGAGGTTTATTCGTCTTGTTGCGCGCGCGCTTCAAGTGGCGTCTTCCGAGGTTGATGTTCTTGCACGACGCAACTTACCGCAGAAACGGAGAGTCTCGAGCCGCAGTTTGTGTACGACACGGTATACGTAAAGAAGAAGCTTGTGTGCGCCGCGCAACAAGGAGTGTGTATTACGCGTAACGAACTATTCAGTTTCTAGTGCGATGATGCAAGAGAACAAGTTAAGATCGCCCTTTCCCAGACTCCTTATTTTTCCAGGTTGGGTTTTCTTCGCCGCGTTTACGGGAGCGCGAATTAAAGCTGCTTCTTCAGACTTTCATTTTACCACGTCGCATACATTATGTACATATATATATATATATATATATATATGTATATATATATTTAAAGTCTTCCATTTTAATTAAAAACAAATGGATCTCCCAGCTGTGTGAATGATCGCCTTGTTCTTTGGATCTTGCTTATTGCGAATATTTAGATAGATGTAAAAATGGAAATTAAAAAAAAAAAAAGACAGAAGATTTTTATTTCAAAATTGAGTTTGGTTAATTATACATGTACGTCCATTAATTTTAATGTCTCTCTTGTTTTTTTTAAAATCCCTCTCTCTTTTGAGAGAAAACATTGAAAGAGACGTTACTTTTCTTTAATAAACTTTTTCGCGCATATTCGCGGAGATGAACAATTCGATGAAAGTTTTCTTGCAAATTCGTTGTTGCGACAACGGATTACTATTGTAATACAAAACATTTATTTTGCGAAACGTCATGAAGCTCACTCTCACGAAGTGTATTAACCAATTTATCACTTTGAGAATAGTGCAGGCAACAGAGTGCGCTCGGCATGCTAGCGAGGTATAAACCGCTTATGTATTCCTCGTGCGCAGGAAACCTGACTGCGTAATCTTACAATCATGTGTATCGGATTACGGTGGGGGTTTACGTCGTATGAAAGAGCTTTACAGAAAGAGAGAGAGAGAGAGAGAGAGAGAGAGAGAGAACGGTCAAGTTTTATTTCGGTATCAAAAAATTTCTAAATATTTCATTTATTTTACATATATTTTTTTATGGGATAAATGTCGGATTTTTTTCAAAGCTCCAACAAGATTTCGCGCGACCATTGAAAACTCGTTAAAGAAGATTATATACATACATCTCATTGTACATCCCTTCGCGAAATAATAGATTTGCGGGAGATGTAAAAGCAATTTTCAATAATATTTAGAATGTTTCTATTTTTAGAGAGTTTTCTCGCATCGGTATGTCGAAATAATTTTTGATAAAAGTTTTAGAGCATTGTATTTTACACAATAGTTCCGCCGTTGTTAGTTTCGCTAAAAACGAGACGAAAAATTGGCGAATGTGTGTGGAAATGAGAAAGAGAGAGAGAGAGAGAGAAAGAGCTGGTGAAAATTCCAAGTTGAACAAATCTACGCTGTTGGCGATGCAGCTAGAGTTTCCGTCGCGCCTACCGAGCTGTTTAAGCACGGCGGATGAATTATTCACGCAGAGCTTTTAATGGGAAGTCATTATACGGGCGAATGTGTCGCATTTCGTGCGCGCAGACACTTTATTCCACCGTATCCGTAATTATGCAATAATAATAATTAATTGAAAACAATTGTTTTGATCCTGGGATGATTTTGCATTGTGAATGAGCGCGCGAACGGGGTTCTCTTACCGTTCATCTCGTCATCGTTAATTGATACCTCAATTTACAACGACAGGCGAGATAACAAATTGGTAAAAAAACAAAAACTGCAAAATATAATAATGTACATTTATTGTGTTTAATAAATATGATTTATGAACATGATGAATTTATTGTGTTCTACGTACCTATACGATGTACCTACTGACACCGTATACACGTTACGATACATCAATTTTATTCACTGTCGAAAAAATATGTGTTATCTATCGCACGGATATATTTATAGAAAAATGTACATATATATATTTTTGCGAGATAAATAAAAACCATAAAAATGTTTGAGCTGCAAATTATAGTGTTTCGGAAATACGGTTCCTCTCTTTCTCTCTCTCTCTCGGAAATGTTTGAGAATAAAATAAAAATTGGCGATATGAATGAGTGTTATTTTATTTTTTGTTTTGTTTTTGGGGGGAGGTGAGAGGCTTTTTCCAAACGAGCAGTTTCCATGAGTTTTTGAACTGCGAAAAGTATACAATTGTTAACCATATATCCCATCAACTTGACGTAAAAACGATTGAACGAGCGACCATTGCCTCTCGATGTAACTGGTGCTACGTCTCTCATCGAGAGATTGTTTTTAGCCGTTTCAGTTTCACATATACGCGCAAGTGCTACGAAAAGTGGGAATAATCATTTTTGACGGGCACTTTAAAAGTCATTGTGTCGTTAATACAAAGAGAGGACGAGATTGCAATTTAGGTTTTTATAGAATTATAAACGCGTGTGATTTTAATTTTTTTTTTTTTTTTTTTTTTTTTTACAATCACAAACTCATTAATTGGCTTTTCGTGCAACAACCGGAGTGAAAGTTTAATTTATAATTTTGAGGAATTATTATTTACCACGCGATTTCGCGGTATCTATTATACAAGAAAAACAACGCGCACCGTCGCCGCATCACGTAAATGAACAACAGACATTCGTTGTTACAATAAACGTCAGAGCTGTGACGGATTTGTATCGCGCGAACTATATGTTTTTGCGCGACTTCTCGTATCTCACGTTGTTCGGTAAAGATTGATCCGTCTGAGAGACGGATCTGAGAATGCGAAGTAACATTTATATATCACGCGAACAACACAATAACGGAAGGAAACTGGAGACTGCGTCGTTGTATTGCACGGTCAACGAGTGTCGGAATGTCCGCAATTGCTGAACTACGATCTGGGAACTGCGACCGGCAATAACAATCTTTCTCTTTTGGTCATGTAAATCCGTCTATCTATCTGGTAACGCCGCGAAAATATAGACACCGCGATATCGTCGTGTGCCACATCGTGGCGGCGGATCGTATTCGGTTTCTGTTCGTTAAACTTGACGTTAGCGAATTTGCGTGTGCAGCTCGCTCGTAATTTACATCCGATTGTTTGCAACATCTTGTCGCAACATTTTTTTATAAACATTTTCTCCCCGTGACTTATAACCAGAAGATTTTTTCCACGCTGTATTTTTAACACGAAGGATAATAGAAAATCACACGTAACGCAAAAAAGAAAATGTACGTGGAAAAGAAATGCGCGAAAGCAAACTTTCGAGCAAAACGCTTATGCACTTAACGTCGTAATCTGAAGCAAGCACGTTGTGTGTTTTGCGACACGCAAACATTTGAAAAATATTTTTCCTCGCGAGAGGAGAAGAGCATCTTCCGTTTCCGGAAGAAGTCAGAGAGATGCCTTCAAATCGACCGAATTGTAACGGATCAATGAGTTCTTTCTCGCGAACCAAGTTTTTCAATTTGCAAAATATATTGATCGATCGAAGTGGGTCGTAGCTTTCGGCTTTCGTATGCGTATGGTTTGTTCGTGCGAAAGTATTCTCGAGCAAATTGCATCTTCGCTTCGGTACATGGCGCGCACACACGGCTACTCAAAATTTACGCGATATCGCGCTTTTTTTTTTTTTTTTTTTTTTTTCAATATTTTACATATGTTTTCTTAATAAAATCGGTAAAAAACTAGCGAATAGTAATTAGCTGACATCAAGTCAAATAAGTTAACGTGATTTTTGCGCGACTTTAGATAGCGATACGTATCGAATCTGTTAACAGTAAACGTTGGAAGGAGAGCGAATGAAACAATCATCGATCTTTAGATCCGTGCGGAGGGAAGGCTTAAAAAGTTGGAATCTCTCGCCGCCTGACTGACGTTCGATAAACCGTGCAAAAATCCCGGGGGAAAATTCCCCGGATTGCAGAAAAAAAAAATAACAGTCGCGCGTCACGTATGAGCGTTTGGAAAATGGGGCGGGAATATCGCCTTGTCCGCGTTGATACTTTACCGGTCATTCTCGTGTTTGGACAAAATGTCGAGGCAGCGCGAGCTTGATGCGGATGATTTCCGAATTCGAAATAAAACGACACGATGGCAAATAGCGTTTTGCTGCGAAGTGAGAGAGATGACGGGAGAAGTTAGCTTTAATTTCGCGCGGAACGTGTTGAAGCGAAACTTTGTTTTGTTGGTTTTCATCTTCTTTTAAGACACTTATGTCGTAATAGAAAAACAGGCGCGCGAGTTGTAACTGAATTAACACGAGCTTGCTTTGTGCGCTCACTTCGAAATGACGTTATTCGTTTTCTCCACGTTTTCCTCTTATATATATATATATATATCTCCGTGTTGCAGTTTGAGCAAGTATTGATCTTGTCTAACTCGAACTATCGATACAGTTATCGGTGTAACTGACTTTTCCTTCGGAACTATCTTGTAGATCTGTTTCTGCTAAATTCTTACGTTTTCGAGCCGCGAATCGTAATACAGACACACATACACACACACACACACACACATGATGTCGTCACGTTCGCGAAAGTTTCGCAACTTCTTTCACAACGTCGTTTCTTCAAAGTTTTTCAGTGATTTCATATATCGCGCTCGTGCGCGAACAGGTACCTCGCGCGAAATTCCCGAATATCTAAGACTTCCGGCAACAAAAACCGATTCTAATTTGCCTCTCGGACGTTAGTTCGTCTGTTCACAATCTGGAATCAACGCTCCCACTTGCGTTCTTTATGTCGTTACTAATTTTTGTCGAGCTATCTCCGATTTCTTGCGGATCGTAATTTAATACTGAACTTTGAAACCGGCGTAGATCCGGCGATTTACGTCGAAAATCACGACGATTTTTACGAAATTTCTCACAGAAATATTCCGCGACGCAATTACGGCGCGGATATTTCATGATGATGCAATCATTATGTTACTGTCAAATTTCAGAAATTTGTGTCGCCGTAGTTTCGCTTGCGCTCCGATGTGTGTTGCAGTATTATCTTCTTTCTGTCCTTTATTCCAACAAATACGGTGCATTATATCTAGTGATGTGTCAGAATTCGGATTTATATCTCTGATTCGCGTTCGTGCATGCTTCGAAATTTATAGCTCGTATGATAAAAAGCGCGGAAGAAATACTTCCTATTTTCCAATTGCCAACGGGGATAAAAATCTTATATTGTGGACGAAGGATACCCGAAAGAAGTGGCGCTTCTTAGAACTTTCGACAAAGAAGCGCTCGGAGTTTTTTTTTTTTTTTTGTCTTTCCGCGCGATGAATTTTTTCGGGATTTGCCGTAGTGAAGTCTTGATTTAGTGACGTGTTTCGTCATAAATCGACGCAATGATCGATAAAAAAACGCTACATCTTACGTGGTCGTGTGATAAAAAAAGTTCCGTGGTTTTACGACGGAATGGCGACAATTTAATTGAAATATCTCGACTGCGTATTAATTGCGTACTAATTAATAAGTCAACGTTGAAAGGTGGAAAACGCATATCAGATGACGCTCGCGAGATTATTCGCTAAAGTCAACGCTGATAAATAACCGTCTGCCTATCTGGGACGCGTCTTGGTGAGTGATGGGAGAACTTAGAGAACGACGGTGAGAATCAAGGAGAATCGGCGCGGAAATCCACGGGTCAATGGAGAAGACCTCGGAAGGTGGAAGCTCCGAGGGACTGCTCGGCTCCAGTCACATGGAGGACCGCGTCGCGTACTGGAAAAGTCGGTCCTCTCACGGAACTTCGGCCCGGACTACGAGAGTCGTCGGCCGGAATCCGGGCATCCATCCCACCGCTTTAAGGTCGGGTAACGGGAACACGTTCCTTCCGCGCGAGCGTGTACGTGCGCGCTATTCCTGCGAGCTAAACTATTGGCCATATATCGGCGCGTCCCATTGGTCTTCCTTCAAAGTCCCTAATCTCGTGAATCACGCGATGGAATTTCCCGCTCGAAGAAGAAAACTTCGTCGTCTACCGGCGTCTGCCTTTCTCTCCCTTTCTCTCTTTCTCTCTCTCTCTCTCTCTCGCTTTCTCGCGCACGAAGAAAATGTGATTCTTCTTCCGTCTTGGTTGACCGGATTATATGATGTAATGTACTACCCAAAATCAAATTCTCCCGAAAGAATCCGAGGGAAATGCGAATTCGAATAAATTTTTTTTAAATCTAATTTATATAATAAAAAAGACGCACGTAAGAAAATTTTAATTTTTCTTATGAAATCGATACGAAACTTTTAATTATTGCGAAAATTTAAATGTTATTGCTCGGTAATGGCTCGAGAGATATAAAATAAGCTTGCCATAAATTAAACAATTACACGTGCAGTCTATCGATAAATCAATGCTATTTACACGCAGCTCTCCTCCTTCCTCGGATTATTACTTATATTTACATATATTTACAAATATTGCTTAACATTCTAACTCGTATAATAATTCTGTAAATATGTACGAGAAAGGATATCGTTGACTTTTGACTATCTGTTACATATCGAAATATATATCAAACGGCTTTGTGCTTTTACATCATCGGGAAGCGAAAGCACGTATGTTTCGGGAGAAAAATACGAAAATACAGAGATACCGGATAGGCCAATTGGCTTCGTGTTTGCAAAAAGAAACGCTGGTCAAATACAATATCCCGATTTCGACTGTGATGGAAAATGCGTTCATCAGTAACCGTATTTTTGTATCTTTGAATACGTTTCCGACGCGTGCGGATCGGCTGCGGCAGATTTTATATTCACAACACGGGGCCGCGCCGACTGGCGAAAGCGAAGCTTTTATTTCACCGTGGTACGCCAGGTGATGCTATCGTCAGGATACCGTATGAATAGCTCTATCTGTTCTTCTTCCGTTCCCGCTTGTGTGTGAATTATAAATGGAATATGTTGTTTCGTTTGTCGAACGTGTTACATCTTGCGTCTCGTTCGACATTCGATAGCACGGCGAATAAACTTGCACTCGTTTGTTTTGCTTCTTGTTGCGTAACAATGTCATTTTCGAGATTGCGATTCGTGCGCGCCTTCGTTATGGAAAAAAACTCCGCGCGGCGAATTGTCAGTTTTGCGAAGATCTTTTATATTATTTAATTGTTATTCGCCATCGGGTTTTCTTGAAATTTGCTCGAGAAAGAAGTTTTGATGTTTGCAAAATTAATCTCTTACATTTATTTATATATAAAGAGAGGCAGAATAAATGTTAAATGGCCAGCTAGGAGCGCGTTTGACTTAAAATGCGGCTTTATCTCTCGGCACAACACACACACACACAATGACGGAACAGAGCTCTACATTTTATCTTCTTATTTGCATGTAACGCGAAAATGTCGAAAATAATCCTCGACATTGTGAATTTAAATATTTCCATTATTGTGATAATGGCTTAATATATATATATATATATATATATAAAATCAGCTTATCATAAATTAAGCGTACATATATGTGGCTATCGATAAATCACGCGTTATTCGCACACACAGTTTCCGAAAGTTTTGATATAATCCTCTCCCGGATATATTATAGCTACGTGTTTATAAATATATTACTTAACACACCCAATTTTTGTAACAATTTCGCGCAAGATAAATTTATTTATATACAAATTGCAACAACACGTCGCGTGTAAAATCGCGCGTTTGAAATGCGGATTCGCGCGTTATAAGTTAAAAAACTACCCTCCCCCGAGCTTCGAAGCAACCGTCTTGAATCATCCGCTTAATGATAAGAAACATCTCCGATTCTTCGACGTTAATCCTTTCTCAGAAATTGCGAGGAAAAAGTCTCGAATAAATCCGACGGGAGAGAAAGAGCGATGAAAAAAGAAATGAGAGGAACGAAAAGTGTGTTTGACGCAAAAGTACCTATATTTGAAATAAAGTTCTTTCGCGTTCGAAGAAGCGAAATGCGCTTAAGCGAGAAAACAAATACGGCATTTACAAAAGAAAATGTCTTTTGGAGAAGCACTCACTTTTGTGCATGGCAATCTCTCCATCTCGCGATTTATCTAATATAAAAATTATACAAAATCTGTTATCCGATTACGCGCGATTGTTCGGCCAAGTAGTAGTTTCCTCGAGATAATTCGAGAAATACTTAAATGTGCTCGATCGAGATGGCTCGGCTTTATCGGTCTGATAAGGATAAGGAATGTATAGTTTGAGAGAATCTCGAGAGGATGCCGCGTGCGTGCATTCGCTGACCGTCGTCAAAGCTCCTCGATCCTGCTAGCGGTGCAGATGCATGCATCAGCATCTGTTGGCGCGCTCCGTATAATTCATCGATAAAATATCCTTCCCTTTGCCCCACTCAATATCTCGGTACAAAGGTGCTTGCATACGCTGGCGGCACGTTGCCGCGCGGCGGCACGTGGCGATGCATGATAACCAAGCTCTAGATTTTCACGAGCTGAAATTTATTAGAAAATAAATGTTTGCGATATGTCGCGCGAGTTTGAACGAAATTTATGAGGAATAATCGTTGAACGCAATTTCGATAATTTTTGCGTAATTTTTTATACGCGATAAATAAAAGGTTAAAGCACGGTTTTACAAAAGCAAGTGATTAAACACGCGCCGTATATAATATCGGCTTTCTTCTGTGACGGACTCGTGTTTCTTTTTGTTGTCGACGACAACATATGAAACATTCCCGAAAAAATACGGTGACACGCACGGTGACGTTATCAGAGAGAAAACTCGCAAAACGAGCGTGTCTCTGCGTATCGCGAATAACCAACGACGCGCTTTATAACATATTGCGTCTCTCGTTATCGACACGAGCTTCCCCCGGTTTACGACCGTCAGTGCAATCTTCAAACTTAAGTATATCCGAGGTCTCGGAGAGAGGACATAATTCTGCGGAGACCTTCGCACTGATGCCGTAACAGACAATGGCCGTTAGCTAATAAAGCAGCGCGTTGTATAGAATCTTTAGCGACTTTATTACATCGTAACTTTTTATTATTATAAATGTTTTACGCTTATTTTTAGAGTTTCCAAGCAAATGTGAATAAAAAAAAGAAAAAGAAAAAAAACAATTCTTCCCGTATTATTTCAACAGTATTTTATGTACATACGCGCATATATGTGTGTGTGTGTGTGTGTGTGAATATATATAGATAAAGAACTCGAAATACATAATATGTCTCGGACGCTAAAAGTTTTAAATCCGCCGTTGCCGGACATCCGAGTGGAAGCTCGCGATGTTCATCCGTTCGCCGCGAGCTCTCGCTCGGGCGAAGCTCTCTTCCCCCCACCGGCCGCCATTAATTTCCACGCCCGGAGGCTTTCCGCCGATCTTCGCGATCAGACCCGCGAAGTTTTCCTCCCTCGAAGCGGTGAAATATGCAGCCCGGAGCAAGTACGTGCCAGAACTCTTTTGTTTTGCGCTAGTTAAAAGTTGGTGCCGGTCCAGAGATAAGAGGATAAAAGAGGGGGGCGGAAATCTCCGAAAGAGAAACGCGACAACGAGGATCCCGAGTATCGCGGAACGACTCGAGAAGATGGGGAGACGGGAAAAGGCACACAACGGGGCGGGTTTAGTTGCGCGCCGAGAGCGTTATTTTTATCTCCCGCAGGACCTCGACCACCTCACGCCTCTTTTCCAAGTGCGAGGAAATCAGTCGAGTGAAAAGGACTTTACCTTGCGAGAGAGCGCATTTCCACTGAGAATCAATAGATTTAAGATGCGAGAGTTATGCGCGGTAATTCCCCGGTGCAATGACTTAAGCATGGCGAGTAACCGCGCCGCCCTTTATGCCCTCGTGGTTTTATCTCGCATGCCCGCTTCCGTGGTTCTCGTCGGGTGGTATACCGGTACTAGTTGCGGGTTGTGCTATTCGTTGCTGCGCATCGCTTGCTCGCGATTCGAACACGCAGGCTTGATTACACGAAAATTCATTGCGATGTCTGTGAGAATTTCGAAATTATTATTTTATCGTGTAATTTACTTAATTTTTTTACGTACATATTAATAACAATTCCGAGATTATATTAAAATGACGATAGATGTTTGGTTCGCGCGCGCGCGGATTTTATTTTTTATTATATAGAGAAGTTCGGATTTTTCAAGTTATTTAATATCCAAGCGAGTTGTAAGTTCTGCAAGAGAACGGCAAGAAGCGAAACTCGAAAGCTCGCTCTGCGGCAAGTCTTTCCCTACGGAAAGAGTCATCGCCGTTCTTCGTTGATGCGCTATCACGAACGCATTTCCGGAGAGACCCGCATTCATGAAATAGTAGCCAAAGTTCCCCGTTGACGAAACTTTGTTACCCGGTCCGCTTTTCGCGTAAGAAGCTTGCAACGAAAAACTTGCACGACGGAACGCGTCGTGCGCCATTTGTCGCGTAACAGACGCCGTCGTAGATCCCGCGCGCGCTTAACATTTCGTAGCTCAAATAGCTTACTCCTTAATCCCTCCGCGCCAGGTCTGGCTGAGCCTCAGAGACCGAGAAACGCTTGCAATGGCCGGGCCGGGATATTACGTGTTGGCCTTTTTGCGGATACGAAAGAAAGTTGGAAAGAGCTTATGCCGCTTTACATAGGCGTGAGAGACACAAAGTGCCATATATTTAAAGGAGAATACTTTATTATCCGAATATAGATATACGCTTTCTCCGAGATCAGCGTAAAATAATTTAAACGTTTTTTTGAGAATCGTCTTCGATGATTTTCGATGTCCGTTTCAACGTCGACTTGATCTACTTGATTTTGTGTGTAAATATACACGCAATTCGAAGATTGATTTCTTATTTGCTAATTATTATTTCTTATTATAATATTGTAATACATTAAAATACATTTAATAATTTTTTAAAGCGACTGTTGTATAGAAATCGTATCGCTATTGCTCGGCAATAAAAAAAAATTGCCTCGAGATGCGAGTGCATCATAGCTGTCGTTTAGCTGTTAAATAATAAATTGCCGGAAAAGCGAACTACTACTACTCGGCGTGCAAGTACGTCTTTGAAATTTTTACGAGGCATGAGAAATAGTTGGAGTGGAAAGCCGTAGGACGTAAACATGCATCGTTATTTGTCACATTGATCATGCGCAACGAATAAGAAAACGGCCCGTAATAGCGAAGTCTCTCGGACTTTTTTTCGCCTCTGTGTGGTTTTTTTAAAGAGTTTTTTTTTTGTATCTTGCAAGCATGAGTATAGAGCGAGAGATAAAAAAGAGAGTTTGACGCGAAACAACACGCTGTTACATAAGAGATTAGACCGTAACGAGAATTCTAACGTGAGAATGATCGGCGGAAAAGAATGTATAGCGCGAAATCGATACTTGGAAATTTTCTTACACAACGACGTCTCGAACGTCGGAAAGCCAATCGATAAAACATTCCACGTGCAGGCCGCGGTAGATTTGTCTGCGCACGGCCGATTTCCCGGGGTACATCCTTTACCTCGTTCGCGAAGCGTCCAAGCGTGACAACCTTTGCATTATGCCGCCGATTTCCATGACCGTAATGTCTCTCGCAGAAAAGCTCGGCAATCTTCCGCAAGAACGACGCCGCGCGCCTTGTGTTACTTTCCATTTTTCAAACACGGCGTGTGTGTGTCGCGCGGTCGCGCTGTATCATCGATTTCACGTTACCGAATATACGGCGCATTATAAATTTTTCATCCTCCAAACCGCCGCTTCCGCGGTCAAAATCAGCCCCGCATGCCAGTATGAATATTTTATTACAACGAAATATATCCGAATATATATCCGCGTGTTTCTCAAATCAATAACGCGCTTCTAAATGTTAATTGCAAATTCTCTTTAACAAACGAGAGATTTGCCGATTTTCCAAAAAGATTAATTTTCAGAAATAACAAACGTAATAAATAAAATAATTTATCAAATTTCCGACAAATTGCGAATCTCGTTTGTTCATCGCTTTGCTGAAAAAAAAAAAAAAAAAAAAAAAAAAAAAAACCGCCATCGCTCAAGTAAATTTTCACCGATGGCGCATATTACACATGTCCGCATGCAATAGCACGTGCGTGCGAATGGCACTGATGGCTATACGCGGTGCTTTTGAGAAGAGGAATGAACAAACATTTAAATCGTTAACGTAGAAATTGAGTTGTTCAATTGAATGCACTTTTATTTTATAGGTTTGGGCGTACGCACTAGTCTGCGCGCAAATACCGATGTTTCGAGCATCGCGCACAATCGTCGTGCATAAGTTGTTCGTGCGATTGATGAGAGAAAGAGAAAGCGCGGCCTCTATTCGTTTGTCAGTGACTCTCGCCGAGCGGAATGGACTGTGCAGTTTTCAAACATTTTCTCGTTTTGTTTTCCCGTACGAAACAACGTCGAGCGTTCTTTTGTGACTCTTTTGCGTTAGATTTCGCGATTTTAGCGCTTTTTAATTGTTTCGAATTAAATACGTATTTTTACTTCGAGAACAATTTGAAAATGATCGCATTAAAATACGCTCGGAAACATTTCACTTTCCATTAATTTAGATTTTCCCTGTTTTTATTTCTTGTTGCAATTTCAGTTTTTTTTTCTTAACTTTTATTTCGCGCGCGTTCTCTTCCGCACAATTCCGTTTGCCACCTTACGTCACGGGAACACCCCGTCGAAGGTAGTAAATCTATCCAGTCGGCCTCCTCTCTTCTATCGATCTAGCGGTCTGCACGGAGCGCAAGTGTCAATCCGCTTTTTTTTTCTCACGGAAGGATCTTCTTTTTTTTTTCTCTCTGATCGCGTTTTACTCAGTATCAAGGATTCTAATTTACTTTTTCCAATTGTCAAACTTCCATCACTCCGACTTATTTGCTCACTTCTCCAATGGCAATTCGATTCTTTCCTCATTTGTATCTCAAGGTTTGTTTTTTTTTTCCTTCGCGTTTTTCCGAAGAAAGGAAGCAAATACTTCGTCACGCAACAATTTCAATTCCACAGCAACGTATTCGTAGACTTTTTAATTATATTCCGCTTATTGTTTAGACGCGCATCTTCTTCTTTTTCTTCTTTCATGGCAAACTTTTTATCTATTATACTTTTTTTTTTACCTCCCTTTCCTTCTCTGTAATTGACTTGAAAAATGTTATCCCAGGGTGGCAGAAACTTGTTTCCCCGTTTATTTCACTTCTGATATCGCGAAGTGTTCACTACACGTCACCGCCGTAATTTATTATAGTCGCTTCTTTAATTTTATCAATTACCTTAAATACCGATTGCAGTCTGCGACTAATGTTCTTTGTGATCTCGTCGGAATTACTGACTGATGCGGGGACAAGAATAAAAAAGTCCTGTTGAAAGACGGCGGGAAGGTATGAGGTCGAATCTGCGAGGATTTCGGACGACAAAAGAAAGAAAACGCGGAAATGTGACCTCGATCATAATTAATTGCTCGGTCGTATGACTTAAAGCGGAGTGATTATCGTAGTGTCTGGTTCCTCGTCCCACTCCCCCGTGACTTTTAATTCCTCTTTCTCTCTTTATGCTACCGGAAAAACCGATGTACCACGAGCTTGTTTATCACCGGGAGTACAAATTAGGTTTCCGTTTGCGCAGCAAGCGCAAAGGATGACTGTCGAAGTAATTCGGACTTACGCCAAGATATCCGTGGCGGAAGTAGAGCGGTATTCCGAACACGCGAAGTAATGGAGAGAGAGAGAGAGAGAGAGAGAGAGAGAGGAAAGGGGAGAAAGGGGTACAAGGGTTCTCCTTTGTTTGAGAACGTCCAAAGGATTCGGAAGAGAAAATTGCCTCGTTGCCTCGTTTCGGCACGATATCATGTACTACACGGAAAGTCTTTATAGAACTTTGCTGCAGGTCTCCTTCTAAAGAATGGAACGTACTGGAATTTCTGTCAGGATCTCAATCCTCGGTCGAAGACCGGTGTTTTTACGGTGAAATACTTCAGCGCTCGTATACTCACGAGAACTCGTTCGGTTATTAGCAAAGGAATCTTATTGGAATGAAAAACAGCGATTTCTTTTCTTAATTGCTGTGTTTTTAGAAAGAATAGAATTTTAATATTTAACTTTCTCTTTTTATTCGAACTTTTGTAATTAATAATAAAATTGATGTGTTTTGTTTCAGGTAAGTGTTCATCTCACACTGTACATATGACATCGCTGTGTTAAATGTCAAAAACTGCTGCTGTGAGTGAGTTTTTTTTTTTTTTGTTGTCCATTACTGCGACAACAAAAATAATTTATATAAAACGACAAGAACGACATGAACGACAAATAATCGCGTTATAACGACGTGTTAATTATATTTCCGCGCTCGTTTCTCCTTTTTGTTTGGATATCTCATTAAAATCGGTATGCGGCAATCCAATCATTCTCGATCGGTCGGTATAAAAAATCGCTTCCGGGCGTTTCAGCTCGCGCTAGCTGACGACGATGCCGTGGTGGTGGTTGCGGTGAACCAATTCGTCGGGAAGATCTATATTCGAGGAAAGCGCTCCCGACCGGCACACCTGCCGCGCTCGTCTTCGCCTCAGATGCACTGAATAGAATTCGCAGAGATGGTTTTGCATTTGCGTATCACGCGTCGAAACCCCTCCCCGCGCCGCGAAGCCGTGAAACATCCTCGAATCGTCGATGAGGATATCGGCTTTCCACGTTCCGCTACGTATTTCCTCGAGAATCACCTTCTGAAACGTGACCGACACTAATGGGAAGTTATTCGCGGATTTCTTCAAAAAATACAATTTTTATCAAAATATTATCTTGAAAGTAATCAACATCGCAACAATTATTTTTCACAGAATTATTTTTCTGATTTAATTAAATGAATTTCCAATTTGTCTTCTCAATTAACGCGGTCGCAAACATCTTATTGTGCTCCTTTTTGTCTTCAAAATAAATCGATAATAATCGGTAGAAATGCGAAGGATCCCGACACGGCGTGCGTTTCTGACGTACGACACGGTCTCCGGAGAAAAGGATATCCTAGAAGGATATTTGTCTACCTGTGTCTGACGCCAAATTGAGATATCGATTTGCAATTTGGCACGTGGTTCCGATCGCCCGGGAATACCGCCCGCGGCCGACCGTTGCAACCAATCGCGACTGATTGGTTCCTGATCTTCCGATCTATAAGCGACGTGTAACCGGCGATTTCTTCGGCAGCCTATCTCTCGTCTCTTCTTTAAACGCTTTGGCCATTCGCGCGGCTTCTTTGTCCCGTCTTCTCCGTGGAGAGACAATCGAGCGTCGCAATGATCATTATTGCCGATCAAACACGTGCCGCACCGATTTCTATCGATATTCTGATATTTGATGCTTTCGCGGTGTGTTGTATTAACATACAAGGACGTTTTTCGGGTTAGGGGTTAGGTTAGGTTAGGTTGAACCGCGTTAGTGTGATTTTTATACCGACGTTTCATGAACATTACAGCTCATTTCATCAGGGTTTAAAGAGCAACCTGATACTCCTGATTCTATCGATATTATTTACTTAAAGGTAAAATAATTTGTTTAGTTTAATCATTTGATTGTCTGTGTGCGCTTGTGCTATGTCGTATCTGTATAAAGAGAAAATAATAATTACGCATGTCGTTGCACAGCCACGTAGCAGTAATGCGCTTCCACGCGGGAAGTGTTCGAGATTCGGCCTCGAGCATTATTTCTCATAAACGTTTTTTAATATTTCCTTTCCCGAGCGCTCTCTCTCTCTCTCTCTTTCCAGAAAGGTAGAAATTAATTAAATCCGCGTCGGCGGCTAACGAAGAATACGATGAAACGCGCTCGTATCCCCGCGAGCTGTAAGAACTGCTAACGTGTTCGACTAATTATTGCATTTTGGACTCCGGCGCGTGATGAACGAGTTCCGCAATTGTCGTCCGACAGTTTCTGTTTTCCGGTATTAATTGCGCAACCACGTCGACGACAGATATAAATCAGGCCTTAATCACTGCCGGGGAATCGCAAGCTTTTTTTTTTTTTTTTTTTTTTTTTTTTTTTTTTTTTTTTTATAACAATTGCTGCGGTCGCGCGCACCGCCATCAATTTCTCGCGGCTCACGTGGTTCGTGGTTGCGCGAGAACATCGCGTCGCCGCGTGTTTCGCGGGACTTTGCGCGAGAGATCTTTTTGCCCGAACGCGCAATTAGCGCGACATTACTTGCGTTAGATTAAAGCTCATCGATCTTCGAGCAATTTATGCTTTACTTTTTGCACCGTACCGTCACTCTGCGTACGGGTCATATTTTATGCGCGACGATATACACGATGTGCTTATCTCTCTGACGGTGTTTTTTAATTGTAAAAAATAATATAAAGTTTTTGCATCTGTTCGAGACGAAAAGTGCTCGCGCCACGTCGTATATCTTTTCGCGTACACACGCTGTGTAAAAAAAAAAAAAAAAA
>QVOB01010924.1:0-21332 GCA_014839585.1 Pseudomyrmex concolor | reverse complement strand
TTTTCTTGTATATTGTATATCCTCCGATATGCGATTAAATCCGATATTCTTCGACCGAGTTTGCGTTTCGTTGTTTTTCTTTTTTTGTTGTTGTTTTGCGTACGCGCACACATTTTCGTGCAAAAGCTCGTTACAAATTAAAGAGGTACGTTATTTCTTTTTTCCCGCACTCCAACTGTAATAACAACGGATCTCGAAGAGACCGTCCGATCTACTCCTTCGTACATACATTCCGTGACTTTGAACGCGCTGTTCTTTGAAGTATCTCGACTTGGCGCGGCATTAATATTTGACGAGAGAAATATCGTAAACGAATCGACGTACTTACCAAAAAGAAAAAATCCAACGAAGCATTTTCTATGAGTTGCTAATTGAATCCGCTCTTTGATGTGCACGAGTTCTTTCACCGTTTCGCCGTCGATATATTTCGAACGTTCGGCAAAAAAAAACAAAAAAAACAAACAGAAAACACGCGGCTACATTAAATAAAGCGAGCTTTAAAAAACGCTTACGGCACGGTCGAAACCGTTTTTTAATCGCTTCAAGGGCAGACGGGCTATTTGCGTTTGACGTTCTTGAACCGTCGTTCTTCGCCGGCAAAAGACTTTCGATAATGACACGAACGAGGGGAAGAGATCCTACACACCGGACGAGCCCCCGTCACAAAAGGCGGAAGTTCAACGCGGAGCACAATGCGAGGGCGCTTGGCAACAAAGAGCGGGATCTACGTGAGCGCAGATAGGGAGGAGAGACGGGTGTTTATTAATTTTGCGCCGGTCTATACTTGTGCCCCGCGTTAAAATGATGTTGTACAATGATGCTTGTACTTCAACGTCTCGCGCGACTGTATACGCTCTCTCTAACAATGCGACCTCGATCAATCTCGTCATCATTTAATAAACAACGACCTATTTCGGAAATCTTCGCTAACCTGACCTGACTTCTTCTTCAATATTTCCCCATGCTTCAAGATTTCGCAATAAAACCTCAAGTTCAGGTTTCGCAATGAAAACTTAAAACTGTCCGAATTGGAAGTCAATACTTCGGGGGAAAGGATGTGAAATTTTTACGACGACTCCTCGTAATGTGAAACTGCACGTAAAATGCAGATTGTTCGAATTATCGCATAAGCGAATCCGCGTGTATAAATATATATAGCGCATCGCGGGCAAAAGTTGGGAAGTGGCTATATAATCCGCGAACTTCGGTTGAAGTTTCGCGCTCGATCGTTACATCGCGTCCCTTTGAATGCGCGCGAACGGAAAAGGAACGACGGGAGAGGGGAAAAAGGATTCGTTCTGCCGTAACTGGAACGATTCCTAATAATGGTCGTTTTCCATTTCGCCGTTACACATTAAATGGCAAGTAAATTAATTGTGCCGCTCGCTTTCCCGCGATGATTCTCTCTCCGGAGGGGGCGGGGGCGGCGGCGGCGGCGCTGCGCGGAGTGTGCCAAGAAATTATTACGACTTATCAAGGGATTTCAAGAAAAATTAAAGACGGAATTGCGTGGTACAATCGAGGAGCCGGGGAGCCCTCGCGTTTCTAACGAGACCCGGTTTTCCTCGAGAGTACGACTTGCTTTTGACGATCAAAGGAGTCCTTCTTGAGCAACGAGCTCAACATCCGACCGACTTTTTCGTTCCGATTCTCCCAGGAGCCCGCGCCTTTGTTCATTGCCCGCGATGTCTCTAACGATATTTCAGCAGCGAGAAAGATCGGAAGAAAGAAGAAAAAAAAATGAACTCACCTCTACTTCTACGCGAGATAGCCGACATGTAACTGGCTGCGATTTGTGTGATCAAAGAATTATTTGAAAAAAAAAACTTGTACCATCTAAATTGAAAATATTAACACTCTGCTCTCTGTGTTTTCTTTCTTGTAAATTGACACATTATTGACGAATAAATTAAACGTCAAACTACATCGTTACACGAATATCTTTTCTCGATAAAATAACGGAAAATGATTAGAAAAGACATTTAATTTTCCTTTTTTCTTATTGCTCGCTCACGCTTTTGTGCGACTACGATTTTCTCTCGCTTTAATTGAAGCTATTTTAATAATATATGTGAGAGGCAAAAGCGAGATGACACTGCGAATATAAAAGACTTATTCTTACCCTAATTTTTCCGCCCGATCGACGAGAGTTGCTGAGAAACGTGCTCGACTATAAATCACGCGACGGTAAACAAGTTACGGGAATATTTAATTACACGATATCGATCACAAGACAGAAAGTTTCGTCGAAAAAATAGCCGCGACGAATGTCGCGGCACAAAATCTCAAAGAAAAACCACCAATTTCTCTGGGATTTTGCTTGATACGAGGGAGAGCCAATGAGTTCCTATTAATTAGAAATACAAATTAAACCGAGGCGAGAGTTCGCCACGATTAATTTCTTGATTAAGTATTCGTGGCGAAACTGCTCAGTCCTCAGATCGTGTCGAAAAGTAATTGTCAAAGAATTGTCAAAATATCTAAAAAAGAAATCAATCTTCTTCTGACAACTGTATATTAATTGCTTCTTTCTATGTCGACTCTGATTTGTCAAAATTTTTGATGAATTAAGAGAAACCGCGTAGTAAAAAGACGATGTAGAAAAACGCGTGAATAAAAGAAAAGAGCGTGGAAAGCCGTCACGGAAGAAAGCTCGCGAAATGTTTCGATTTTGCTTAAATTTCCTGCGCGCGCGAAGGTCTGCAGATTTATCCGCGAAAGAGTAACAGAGATGCACGCGCCCATTGGGATATGCTCGGAAGCTCTTCATCGGCATATCATCGGGAAGTATGCGCGCCGTCGCTCGAGATTTCTTCCGGTCGCGTTACCGCCAATATACGACTTCGCCCTCTCAATATTGGCTGTAAACGAGCAACGCCATCACGGAGAGAGAGAGAGAGAGAGAGAGAGGAAAGAGGAAAGAAAAAAAGAGAGAGAGAGAACGTTTTCTAGCGCGCGCTAAATCGCAGAACCGATTTTCGCTGCGCGCTGCGATTCGCGCTCCGCCGGAACCTCCGCATAAATCATTCGGTGACCCGAAATTCTCTCGGTCCCGAAAGGTGGATCCTCTTTCCCTCGGTAAGAAGACATAAATTAATCCAACTCGCTAATTCCAACTCAAGATTTCCACGGCTTATAGTTCTCCGTCGCTTCCGCTTATCATTTATCGACGAAGCCGCCCGAAGGAGGACATGTCATCAACGTGGCGGAGCGTTAACGCGAAACTAGCGAGAAACCTGTCGGGTGACATCGATTTTGCGCGCACTTTTGTTCGCGTAACTGGAACACGCGCGCGCGCGCCCGTTCGCCGAAACCCTCAATTAATTGTGTGCCATTAACCCGTAAAGGAAGCTGCCGTCACAAAAACTATTTATCCAGTAACGGGTATTATGCCATTAAACTGTAGAGACGAGTGGTAACAACTCGAAACGTAGGTATTTGCCCGATCGTAGATTGGAGATATTTAGCGTGCGCACGAAGCGCAATTCTCGCGGTGATTAATCGAGCGATAAATATTTTCGAGAAATATGCGACGGAGGCACCCCCCGAGAAGAAAGCTCAAGAATGCATTTCCACCGGCGGCGGCGGCGGCGTGCGTGCATAAAACACCCGAGGCAGCGACTTAACCGCCGCAGAAATATTCCTGCGAAAAGAACTTAAAAGTCCGTTTAGAGAACGTCCGTTCGTTGGGGCGGGAGCGGAAAACGGCACCGGAAGAAAATACATTGGCGCGCCCGTTAGAATTTCCTTTTCATCCCGCGGGGACCACTCTCGGATCGCCGATGTTTACTCGTGCGTGTCCGAGTTCGGCGCTCGTTCGAAAAAGAATGAATTAAAGAGAATGAGGGCAAAGAGAGAAGGAAGGAGGAGAAGGCGAGTGAGTCCCTCGGTCCCTTACCGCCCCTCCCCTTTCGAGCGCTTCCCAAGCCGCCCACGCTTCGTTGACCCGGCGCGCGTCGCGTCGCGTTGTTCTCACGACGAAATCTCGAACCTATCGCGCGTGAGACCCTAACTCCTCTCTCTTTCTCTCTTGAATTTATTCGTTTTCCACCGGCCCCATGAAAAATGCAGCGCGTCAGCGTGGAATAAATTTCGTTAAATTTACGACGTCGCATCTGCAGATTAAATTCGCGAGGACTCCGACTTCCTTTACTCCGCATCTGTCACCGCCTCCGGCGACCATTATTTAGGTCACGCTCGCGATCGCGGTAGGACACTTGCCGACACGACCGATGATAAATCCCGCGTGATACAAGTCCAATGAAAGAGGTATTGGCCCGTACAAGACATCCTGTCCTCGCGGAGACTCGATTCGCGCGCGCGCGAAGGAAACGTCTCGATCAAGTTTCTCCCCGCTCGGAAAATCTCGCGTTAAATCTCGGAAGCGCGACAGTAAAATCGACAAAACCGACAATGTTTTCCGGTGACGCGAGACGACATCGCGCCGATAAAAAAAACTCTCGCGACCAAAAAAAACAGCTCAACACACGAAAAACAGTGTAACACACGAAAAATGCACTTGGTAATTGCGAGCAAAATCTGACCGAGCGCGGCAACGCTCAACAGAAGAAAAGCCGCGACGGATTCTCTCCATATTTGCGGAAGCACGGGCCACCCTTTTAAACTAAGTACATTAGTCATCGCTAGCATGCGCGCAAGTAAATCCGCCGACCGAGAAGATCGCGCGCGCCGGCTACGCCGGAAAATTAGATTCGCCACTCACCAAATTGAAAGTCACGGCGAGCTCGCGCACTAGCGCATGTGTACCTGTGTATTGCTTTAATTTGGCCAGGAAAGATCGACTCTCGTAAATCTTGAGACGTAGGTACTCCTATCCCCCGTGGGGTACGAACCCACTCCCTCGGATGTAGCGATCGAGCGCGCGGTCGAACACATTGTTTTACACGTAACGCGAGCGCGCAGCATGCGCATCGCTCTCGAGTGGCGGAAAACGCGAAAGCGCACTCAGTGGATTATGAAGCGGGCACGCGTACTCGTTATATGTAATCTCATAATATTTCTGTTGACGTCCGCAGTTACGCCGCACAGTCCAATAGTTTGCCGCGCGGTTGCATACTCCCCCTCGTCCCTCCCCCTCTCTACGTGCAACTTGGAAACGCACAATGATTTGTGGAGCGTGTCACCTGGTGCGCGCCGATCGTTTCGACGCGCGATTACTCATTCCGGCTTATACGGATTTTTTTTTTTTTTTTTTTTTTTTTTCATTTTGGATATGAAGTCCAATCTCAGTCAGATAAATTAGAGTCTCTCGCGATCGCGCGTAACACAGAGGGATCAGCGATGTGACTCGTTTTCATAAAAGCTTGATAAAAACGCGTCTGCATTGTACCTCTTGTGCAATGAAACTCCGGGGAAGAGATGAAGCGGAATAGATTTCTTTTTTCTGTTGCAAAATTTCTATCAAAGAGCATTCACGGCTAATCGAGTCGACCAAACATCAACGCTTTTACGTTGCTAATTGTCGTTATTTTGCAAGTCGGTAGCCGGTTGTCACCTACTTCCTCGCCGACACAACTCTCGAGACGTAAGACAATAAAAATTATTTGCTAATAAAAGTTAGATTCGTCGCTCGAGCGTTGCCGTACGTACGACGACAAGCGATAAACTTTCGAATCCCCTTTCGAGACAAGTTGAATGCGCGCGAACAACAACTCGAGCAAAACCTCCTCCCGCCCTCGCGTATTCGCTATTTTTGCGAAAGTTCGTCGATGGAGAACGGAGCCGTCGTTTCCTATCGCATCCTGCGCGCAGGAGAATCCCTTCGATTAATCTTTTATTGCGTACCAGCGAGAGAGCGCGAGCACAATGCGGAACAGCGCGGCTGCAACAACCGATAATACGTCCGACTCCGTCGTCATATCTGCCGCGTCCCCTTTTTTTTTTTTCGACACCGACTGTAATTACACGACCGTATTGCACGAGACGAGAGACGCACCGCGCATATAACACACAGAATCCGAATATTAAGAATAATATACCAAGACGCGAGCGTGACGGCGTATTTTTAAATCAAGCCGTCACCAATTTTCGGCGAGTATGAGTAACGGGCGCGGTAAGAGGTTTCCGCAGTATATTTCGTTAATGTCCCAGTTTCGAAGCGCACACTTCCTCGGAGGACGTACGTTCGTTCGAGCCGTATTGCGCGACGACCGAGCACGTTCCCGATCCGTGATGAAACTTTTACTCCGCGACTTCGATATCAACGTGCACGACCCGAACACGGCGCTGCACGGATCCTCCATTGTTTCTCGTCTTTCTTTACACAGCCGTCTCCCCCCGTTCTCCGATGAGGTTTGCTCGTTCCGCGCGCATTTCCTTGACTACGTATATTACACATGCACGGAGACGCGACATGCGCGAAACGACGACGATGACGCGACGGACGTCTTGCCGTGACGTTTTAATGCGCGCCCGGCGGCGATGACTTTCTTTGGCGCTTTTCCCGTCGCCGGAATGCTGAACTTTCTCATTATGAAGATATTCGCGCTACAAAAAAAAAAAAAAAAGACACAAAACAAAAAGAAGCGACGACGCGATGTCCGATTGTACCGCATCGCCTTTTTGATTACAAAGTCTCATCTTTCCCCCGGAAAAGAGCGGCTCGCGGAATCTCGCGAAAAACTGTGAAAAACAAAGATATTTTCCTCATCTTCGCGCGTCACGTCACTCTTCTTGTCTTGTCTCGTCAGTGTCCCGTGAGAGATTGATACAGAAATATGTTGATATTAATTTAAGTGTAGACAGATTTTTGTGATTAAATAAACACACCGACGTGCGATAACGAAATCGATAAGAAACATCCGATCAAAAGAGAAGTCGATGCGCACACTTGTCGTGTCGTTTTATTCTCAACCGTAAAAACGATACCTGGTAAAACGAAATCGTTTCTCGAATATTGCCACTCGCGAAATTCTATCGAGCATTTAGAAGATTAAGTGTTTACTGACAACATCGCGCGCTCGACGTAGCGTTTAAACGCGCGAGACACATGTCTCAAAGCTAATTGCAAGAGAAACGCGCTCATTTGTCGTGCGAGACGCGTGTGACAAGTTGGAAAATGATCCGAATTAGAAATGATCATTGAATTTTGCAGACGGTCCCATTTCCGCCGCGCGAGTTTAAATGGAAAATTCACCGTAAAGTCGGCCTTGTAAAACGTCGGGGAGTTGCGGGTTCCCGCGGAAAGTTTCGCTTCGACGGGAGAAGACGAAGCACATCTCGCGCAAAGGTGCACCCGGGAAAGGGTAAAAGGAGTCAGGAATTACGGTTCCGAATCTTAGCTCCGGCTTTTTTACTTTTCTCACGCCGTCGTTGGCCTCTTTTTCCGCTTCCGAACCGCGAGAATGGCGCGCGAGAGTCTTTCGGTAATATAACGTTAACTCGCCATCGAAGTCCCGTGACCCGAATCGTTCGGACCTTTTTAAAATCGTCTCGTTTCCGTTAAATATTCCTTTCCTCTCCTCCATCCCCTATCCGAATGAAGTTCTCTCTCGCGGAAGATGAATAGGGCTTAAGTACCGTCTCTCCGCCCTCGCGCCGTCGCCGCTCGATCTCGCCTCCATATACTTTCTGAATTGAAAGTCTGCATTTTTCTCCATCCCGAGTTACTCTCACAGAGACGTTATCTCACTTTTTCGAAAGCGAGCCGAAAAGGTTTAACGCCCTTCGCGCCCTCGACAATCCGAAGGAAGATCCAAAATGTATCACTTAAAAATTTTACTGTAAAAAATTTCAATTTTTTCCTCTCTCTCTCTCTCTCTCTCTCTCTTCTTTTTTCGCGTAACTCTAGATAACAAGATAATATATACGTATATATATTCAGAGGAAGTAGTCGGTTAGTACAAAAGTTCCGTCATGCGCGTAAGCAAATATGTAAAAAACGACGGCGAGAGAAGCTGCTGGTTGCTCTCCGTGAAAACTGTTAAAAGAACTGCTGGGTTCTCAGAGAGAAAGAGAGAGAAAAATCTTAAATTATTTCTACTTAATAAAAGCACAGATGTACTTTTATTAAGTACATCGAAGTCAACTTTACTTGCTTATTCTATTACCCAGATAGATGTAGAAATTTAGAGTAAACTGCATTTCTGAAATATTTTTTGAAACACTTCTCTCGATAAAATAAGTCTCACATGGACGTCGAAATTCAAAATTATGATCGACTCTAATTCGATCTGTTTTTCGACAACTTTCTCCAAGTTATTTGTTCCAGTTCGATGCGAGTTGATATTTATACATTCTTTTTATAAATTTCACAATATGAATTTCACAGTATGAACATATTTAAATAAAGATTAAATTTTGCTCGTTAACTAATTGATATCGACTTGCGAACTTTTGTCTATTTACGTTCCCAACTTTCCGTTACTATTTGCATTCAATAAGAGGTCAGTTCAAAAGTTCATTCTCGAAAAAAACTAAGAAAACAATAAAACTAGCTGCGGCAGAAAAAATTGTATCGGATTGATCACAACATGAAAACTACATGTATAAAATTTTAAACAAATGACAAACTCTCTCATTTGGCGCGAGTGAATTGATAAACTGAAAGACCCAATGTCAAAAAAAAAAAAAAAAAGAAAAAACTGAGAAAGAGTTACGTGCTTAGAACGAAGCTTTCTGATAAGCGCGCGAGCGAACGATTAGCGGAGAATACGTCGAATCAGCTAGCGAAGCGCATCTCTCTCGGAATATAGCTCCGTCGCTGCTGAGCAAAGCCGCTTTACGATCGCGTTTCGTCCCGTGAGATCGATCGGAGGATTTCGAAGGGCATCGACGCCCGATGGAAACTTTTTCATCCACTCTGCAACGTCGTGGAGGGGATATGGACGGGAGAGGAAAGAGCCGGGATATATAAGAAAACGAAAAGCAACCGTAGAAGGGAACGGCGCGGAACGGAAGGATATAGGCACGAGAAGCGGCAGCACGCGGGGCCGGAAGATTACGTAAATTACGAAAGGACTCGGAGGAAAAAACCGAGTGACGTCGCGTTCGCATCGGAGAGAGAAAGAGAAAGAGAGAGAGAGAGAGAGAGAGAGAGAGAGAGAAAAAACATCGGTGTTGAGTACGCGGAAACGAAGAGAGAAGAAGAAGCACATCTCTCTTTCGTTGAACAGAAAGACAAGAGCCGGGGGCGCGGAAAGGAGCGCGCGCGTAAAGAAGAAGAAAGAAAAGAAGAAGACGAGTCTATCCGCGTGTCACCGCGATCGATTTAATGAGAAAAATGTTAGGTGCCGCCCAGAAATCGACTCTCGAGGGGAAACTCGCACCTCGAAGAGTCTCCCCCTTTTCTCTCCCTCTCTCTCTCCCTTCGTTCTCTCCTCGTCTATATATTTTGTCTTTGCGAGAGACTTCCTCCTTCGTTGTCCTCGTTCGCGGTCGTTGTCGTCTTCCTCTTTCTGTCCCACCTCGGCTCATCTTGTACAGTCTTTTTGCACCACGTCGTCGTTGCCGCTGCTCCACGGTATTCCGATATCGATATCGCGTGCTGCTCCTTCTGCGAGCTCACTTTCAGCGAGTTTCGATCCATTAAACCTCGCGGGAGGTCGTCCTGGCGATCTCTCGAAAAGCTCGTGAAAAGCCGGACGTACCTACCCCGAGTCAAGGAAAAGGACCCTTCTTCTTCTACTTCCCTCGAGCTTTTCCAGACTTTCCTATCATTTCCACACTGTCTCGCGGTTTTTCTCCTCGCGCGCGCGAGCGAGTTTGTATCGAGGTACCACACCGTGGCGCGCTGAAGCACCCCCGGAACCTGAACAACAAAGGATACAACACCCGCTCCGCAATTGCGGCGCCTTCTTAGGAAGAGACGAGAGAAAACGTTTTCTCTTGCGTCTTGATATATCTCGAGATCTACCCTGAAGACCCCTGACAAATACTCTTTCATCCGTTTCACAAATCTACCTTTACGTATTTATTTCGCGCTTAAGAAAACGGAAGATAAACGAGAAAGCGCGCGCGGGAGAAGAGATTCTCCTCGAAGAGAAATATTAATTTCACGAATCGGATTTATTATGATTTTATATCGGATAACGGAATGTTTGGCCACTCAGTTTCGCTTCTAATATCGCTATCTTCTAACAGTCAAGTTACGAGCGTCAGTAATGCCCGCGCGCGCGCGAAACGTAATTCGGCGACAACGCGAGCAATCGGAACTGAGACGAGTCGGAGAACAATTAAGGATTTCGAAGCGAGGGATTACCAGAAGTCGTCGTAACCGACTAAAACGACAGCCTTCTCTCTCTCTCTCTCTCTCTCGTCTCTGTTTCTCTCTCGGATAGACCTATTCAACGCGCGACGTAGTTTTCTCTCTACCTCTCTCCCTCTCTCTCGCTATCTCTCACACACTTCTTCGAGGTAATTTCGCGCTCGAGTGCACATCCTGATTTCATTGAATTATTCGGTGCGTGAATCGCGGAGATAGTTCGTGACAACCTTCTCTTCGCGGCTCTTTGCGCGCACGTTGGAAGTCCCGGCAGTCTAAGGCTCGCAGGACACGGCAACGGCTCTCAACGTCACTCCCGAAAACCCTCATATTTTCCCGCAAAACGTGGTTACATAAAACACAAAACACACACGCATACGTCGAAAGAAAAGTCACGCTAAATTTCCAAGTGGACCGTCCGAAACTTTCTTTCCCGGCTAACACACGTAAGGGAGATAAATGAAGGACACGAGAAAGACGCGGAGCACCGTCGTAGCGCGGATATAACACGCGCGCAACCAACAGCCGCACATGCGAACATCGCACACACACACACACACACTTACACACATCGTTCGCGCCGTTCACGTACACAGAAACGGTTCGCCGGATCCTCCAAATCTGTTTTTCTGCTTTTCTTCTCTCCATCTTTTCTCCCGCCCTTCTCTCTCCCCGTCCGCGGAGTCTCTTCCTTCCTGTGCACCGCGGCAGTTCCTCCTTTATACGATCTTGCGAAAACTTCCGCGCCACCGCGCGTCGCCTCTTCCTCTCCCTTCCGCCGTTCTCTTTCTTCCCTTACAATAGCTCTTCTTTCCCTCTCTTGTCTGCTCGCGTCGTGACGTTTAACGGTTCCCCGCGCGCGACGCGACAGAAACGCGCGCGAAAACTTCGACTTCGACGGTGATAAAAGGAAACAATTCGGCGGCGGCGACGAGATCGTCACCGAGACATCACACAGACGTTTAAATATACGGCAACAGTGAGAGACGCGTGACATTCTCATTTTCCCTCCGTCTCGTTCGTCGATACGTTACCAACTTACTCTGTGCTCAATCACCGTTGATAAAAAAAAAAAAACTCCAAAAAAATAAAACACCTCCGAATGGGAAAAAGATCCAGAGAACACAATAAAGCGAAGTTAGCGAAACATTGGGAAAGTAGTTGAAGAAGAAAAGAGAAAGAGAGAGAGAAGAGAAAATCGCGCGAGAAAAGAGATCGATAAGAAACGAAATCGGAGGAAGAAGGACTTTCCGACGAGAGCTCGTTATCGATTATTCCCGCGGCTCCTCCCCTCGTCACGGTAAATATCGAACAACACGCGCGAGAGAGCCGTGCCCGAATGAATTTGCAACGAGAATCTAATGAATTGCACAAGCTCGGATAACCGATGTGCCAATAAGTATCGCCCGTATATATGTGTTTGTCCTCTCGCCGCGATGTAATCGCGACTTCGGTCTCTTTTTCTCTCTTTCTCTCTCCATTTCAGCTGAAACGCGTCGGGAACTAAAGTGTATCGCGCGATATCGGATACCGTTTTCGACAAAAGCTACTTCGACTCCGCGCGAATTCATCCCGCGAGATCGATGTAGTCTCTGTCTCTCTCTCTCTCTCTCCTCTTTTTCTCTCTCGCGCGCTCAGAGAAAGATTCTCAAATTGGCGAATGAAAGAAATGGATCCCCAAGGTGGAACAAAACCAAACGCGATAAAAGTGCCAGCACGTATTTCGAAGATGTATCTACACACACGCGCGCGCGCGCTGGATACAGCAAAATTTTTTCCTTCGGGACGTTATTGCTTCGTCGAATCGCCTGGAGATGCAAATGACGAGAGAAAACGCACGTATATGTATATACACACGGAAAATTGCGTGACGCAGTTACTTAAACGCGACATAAAAAAACGAACCTGTCTGCTACGCATGCGAGAAGTCGCTAAAATACGCGAAAGTGAATCACCACCTTGAGCAGCTTCGGGCATAAGTTTGCCAGATAAGTTTGAAGAGAGGATTTTATGACGTAAACACAAAGCGTGTGCTTTTCGCAAGCGGGCGTTTTGCGCGCCAAAATTTTCCGTTTCCATTGTGCGCACGTTGCCATTTGCAACGCCATCAAATTTTCACGACGGCCAATAGTAATACGAAAAATTCGCAAGAATTTGTTTCTCCCACGTCTCCGCAGCGCGCGAGTTCTTCATGCGTACGCAAGGGAAACTCGCTAATATTCACGAGGACGGAAACCCTGTCTCTCTCTCTCTCTCTCTCTCTCTCTCTCTCTTCATCCGGACTCACCGCCGCGTTTCCACCGCTACAACCGCAGCAGATACGAGCTCGGTCGCCGTTATCTACCTCCGGCATAATTGCCAAATCTCTAGTGTGTCCGCCGTATAAACGCGAACCTACAGTCTATCCGTCGTAACGTTGTGCCGCGCGCTAACTTCGCAAAAGCTAATCGCAAGAGATATTGCGCGCCGTAAAGAAGATGAATTCCGCCGACGAGATAGAACCCTCGAGCCGATTCTATACAATCGGTTTTCATCGTTACGTTTCTCATCGTAACAAACTTCGCACACACAGCCGTGTGTAAAATCGCGAGATTTCATTTCTTTCCTTTACCTTCTTGCTCAGCGAAAAGAAGTTCTGCGCGCAGTCGGCGTAATATTTTGTAATGGTTTTACGTTCGCGGGATTTACAAAGGCAATCTCGCAAACTTTTAATTCTCGACCGCTCCGCGCTACAAGCTCGGAGGATACGTACGTTTTGATTTTTCTCTCTTACAGCTGTCCCGGAAAGAGATTCCGCGCGCGGCCGCCATTTCAATTTCTTTTTGCGAGTATTATTAGTTCAGTCTATGACTTCGGCAAAAATTCCTAACGGTAATGCTTAGAAAGTTTCTTGCCCCGGAAAAAAAGTGTGTATATATATATCCCACGGAAACCGCGTCTTTCCTCTCTCGCGTTCTGACACGTGAAAATAAATTCGTTCTGATGTTACGAACGAGAAACTTTTATCCTTTAGGCTTTTATGGCATGTATTTTTGAGCAAATACTTATAGCCATCACGCGAGACGCGAGACGAAAAGCGAAGACGTGATAACATTTCGCAATCGCGTCCGTTGACGCGTCTGTGTGTGTCTTTCTCTCTCTCTCTCTCTTTCTCTCTTCGAGAAACATCTAAAACTCTCCTCTCGCGCGACGACGACGTATTTAAACATTAACAGCAGTCGCGACGCGCTAACGTTCTGATTTCGAATGCGCATTAAATCAGTTCAATCGCACGTAATACAAAGTAAGGGATTCCTCGAGCGCTTAGCTCGTATCACAGTTCCCCGATGCAATCCCCGACCCCGATCGTGTAACCCGCGGTGACGTTTCGAGGCGAGGACTCGCTCAGGTAGGAATGCAAATTTCGAATCAGACGCTATTATGCATATCAGGTAGCCGCGCTCGTGACTCACCTCTCATAAGTTCTTTGGTTACCACCGATCCCTCTCTCTTTCTCTCTCTCTCTCTCCCTCTCACACCCTCTCGGCCTTCTTTCAATGCCCGTTCCACTCTGGTCTTTCCTTCTCACCCATCGCTCCCGTTCCTCCGCCGGGAGAAAACGACGCGACTGCGGAAACTTCGCCTCCTTCCGAATTTGTAATCCGACTCCAACTTTGATAAGGAATTTACATTTGTAAAAAGCCATTCGGGATTGAATTCTCACGGGTCTAGTGGCGTCTTGTAGCCATCGCGGGAAACGAAAGAAATATTGAGACGTGGGAAGAGGACCGCGCGCAAGAGAGGAAAAAACAAAAATCTTCTTTGAACTCGAGAAAATATGAATCGCGAAAAAAAAAGAAGAGACCGCGCGCAGTTTGAACTAGCTAGTTAGTTTTCGCGTGTGACATGGCGCATTGAACGGTTTTGCATCGCGAAACACAGCTCTGGAAAATTGAGCGCGCGGAAAGAAAAACGAGACAACCGATTTGCTCAATTAAGCGAGTTCGTGGATTCTTTTTTTTTTTCACGTTTTTTCTGCGACGATACGGTTTTTGACGGGATTGTTTTCCCGATCCGAATGCCCGAAAGAACTCCGGCGGTCGACGACAATGTTACCCGATATTATCGTAATTCCAGCGCGCGACTGTGCCGTGAAACTCACCCCCGCGAGCTCCATCGTCGAAACGGAATAATAAGAACGAGCGCAAACAAGTATTTTATCGAAGCGCTGCGTTAATAATGCAACTGTAATGAATATACAGAGCGCGCAAAACAATAAATAACATTGATTGCGCGTGAAACGAGGCAAGATTCTGAGAAACGCGATTCTATTTTCTCATTCGTCGCGCGTTGACGTTATTACACGCGGCGCAGTTAGTACAAATCTCTTTTTAAGCTTTCTATTTATTGAGTGCGCGATATCAGGCACAATTCGCGGCGGAACATCGCATTTCCCTCGTAAAGGGAATTCGCGCTCTATGAAAGAGACGAGGGGGGAAAAAGGGCGCGCCATATGCGTGAATTGTGAACGCGTTCTGATTACCGCGCGGGGAATAACTGCGTTTTCGCAGTCGGGAGGAAACGCAATTTCTAGACACCACCGGTTTATATCTTCCGTCGTTTTGTCACACGACAAAACACACACACACGCACGCAAACGCAGCTCGCACGTGTGTGTTGCGATTCGCAGAGCAATATCGCGAGAAGAGCTCGAACGGACTTGTCAATCGCGATCACAAGATTCTTCGAAAAAAAAAAAAAAAAAAAAAAAAAAAAAAAAAAAAAAAAAAAGAAAGAAACGAATCGAGCGAATTCTCATCGGGAAAACGGACTCATGGGTTCCGATCAATCGCCGCATTCCCGCGTGTTCCGGAAATAAAGTGATTGTGCGCGAAAAGCGAGTTACTCGGCGCGTTAATCGAACGCTATTTTAATTCCCGTTCACGGAACGAGCGCGCGCGGAGAAGATTACGAGGGAAACGCCGGGAAACCAAGGTAGACGCGCTAATTACAGCATTTCGGTTCTCCGCGCGTTGCCGCCGTCGCCACTGCCGACCGATAGAAACTCGCACACGCTTCAAGTTTAACTGCGATATCTCGCCGATGCATCCGCCAGTCGTTAGTTATACTCTCTCTCTCTCTAGTCTTGCGATACAGTGATTAACAATTCCGTATTACTAACGAGAGAGAGAAAGAGAGGGGAGGTATGTGTAGTAGCCGTGTGCGCGACGGGGATGTATCGAGGAGGGAGCCCCGACACTCGGCAATTTGATTGCTATCGCTTCGTGATTCTCGAGAATTTATTTGCACGACGCTAAGTGCACGGCGCGCGCGTAATTTGCGCAGAAATTTATTTCGCAGATGTCGCACCGCGATTTGTGCTTCGCGACGACCTCGTGCGAGTTGAAAAAAAGAAAACAACAGCGAACGACGATGACTGCTTGTCGCATCGACAATGGCGCGACTACACTACCGTGTATAATACAAGAGAAATGAAAAAAAGAAAGGGATTTTATTCATCGGCGTCGCGCACGATCGGCGTGAAGGGTAAATTCTTCGTAAATAAAACAGACGGACTTTTACGATGATTTTCAGCGAGTCCCTCTCTCTCTCTCTCTTTCTCTCTCTCTCTTTCTCTCTTTCTCTTCCGCAAAGAAGATAAATAACTCGAAGTCTCGACAGTCTGATTATACAGTTTGACAGGTCGGTCACGTAGTGAAAAGAGGCGATCGCCGATTAGGTCAATGAAAGTGCATCGATTTCCACAGCGGCTTCCTGAAGTTACTCTCCCGCCTCTCTTTAGGAAAGTCGTATTAGGCGAAGTGGAAAATGTCGAAAGAGAGAGAGAGAGAGAGAGAGGCGAGGGAAGAAAGCAAAGGCCCTAACCAGTGAAAACGTGCGAAACTACGAGAGCTAAGAGAGAAAGAGAAAACGACATTCTCTTCCGGTGTTCTTTCTCCTCCGTCCCTCGCCCGCGATTCGGTTCTTTCACTCAAGAGAAGAACGCTCTCTCGTTTCATCTTCTTCTCCCCAAGACGTTTCTACCCTCGTCACCGCGCGCGCGGATAGTCTATTCGTATCTAACTGTTTCGCAGGGCTCCATTTACGGGCTGCGCTTCGTGAACCGAAATGTGCTCTTATTTTCCCCGAGGCGCTAGTATAGTCACCCCGAAAAGAGAGTGCGATGAAGAAGCGCCACGGGAAGGGCCACGACAATGACGAGCTCTTCAACGACCAGCTACTTCCGAAGCGTTACTTTCCGGCGACTTTCCTATCGATCGGACGCGAATGCCACCGAGTGCAAGAAAAGTCGCGCGCGTATACATCAAAGAGATACGCGCGAAAAGTAAATATGTACAATTTTGCCTAACGTTGTCTGACAAACTTTACGGTTAAATAATGAGAACGCGCGGAGTTATTTGTTACACACGCGCGCGTGTGTTGGATCTTTCGTACACGTTTGGCGTTACAAAGGATTTCAACTCCGAAATTGCGTTTTTTTAGCGCGAACAGCGCTATTACTTTTTGTAACGCGCAATTCGGCAGTTGTTTGTACAACAATAATGGAATGACACGGTAATAAAAATGCTTTTGTACGCGGTTATATTAATGCACATCGACTGGGAATTTTTGTTTTGTTTTTTTTGCAGAGAAATAAAAAGAATATTTTGCAGCAATTTCGCTGCGGAAAATAACTGATTCGATTATATTTTCTCCGCTCTCTCTCTCTCTCTCTCTCTCTCTCTCTCTGTATGTGTGTGTGTGTGTATGTGTGTGTGTGTTTTGTGCGTTTAGCTCCTACAACTTAATAAACGTGTATAAACATCGCGCGCGGGCGTTAATAATGTGATCACACTTAATATTCGACATTATTATATTTCAGTTCGTGTTATCGGCCCATAGTTATCAGAATGTATATATATTTAAGGATCGCTTATTCTTAACGCGCGCGCGCGCGTTCTGTTTACACGACTCAATACGGCAGTGTCGAGCCGATAGGGAAAAATGAAAATTTTTACATAACTCGTTATCGTCGAGCGTCCCGCTATCGTTCAATGCAAACATCATCGTTCTTCTCTCGTTATCCGACCGGTAAACAATTTATCCGCCCTGTATATATATATACATATACATATATACGCGCATTCGCTTGCCGTTCGCGCGCTGCAGTTTCCGCTCGGCCGACCGTGCTCGGATCATCGCTCGAATAATAATTCTGCGTCGAGACTCGCGCGCGGAAAGAGAAAGAATCGCGCGCGCGCGGGTCTCCCGCGTGATCACCGAAGCTTTCCGCAATAAATCAGCGATCGCGGCGTGGAAAAGGATGAAACTCGTAAAACGAACGGACAGACGGATGACGAGGGAGGAAAAAAAAAAGAGTACCGAGCACGAAATATGGCTTTCGACCGGTGGCCGCGAGATGGAGAAACAGAGAGATGGGTATGTATAGGAGCGTTAAGCCCTCCCTCCCTCTTTAATGTCATTTGCGGTGGAATACGCTCGCATTGGCACTCTCTTTCCGACGCGCGGCTTTTAGCCAACCTTCCCCCCTTCGTCCCCTCTTACGCGATTCTATAACTTTCTCATTTTGCGTTCGCTTTAACTCCCGTTCCCCCATCCTCGCTTCTCCTTCGAGCGCGGAAGCAAAAGCCGCGCGAAAAGGCAACGAGGATGAATGCGAAAACGTTAACATCCCGCGAGCTGTGCGCGGGTCTAAATCTCTCTTAAATGAATATCCGTCGGACCCGGGTCACTCTCTCTCGCGCGGGCAAAGCGTGTGTTTTAATTTGGTTTCGGAGAGAGTCCGAGCGCGCGCGCGTTCCATTAATAAACTCCGGCCGCCGCAGCTTAGCCAGATAATACCCGGCGCGCCGGGTCGCGAAAGAATGCGCGTGATTTATTGGATAATAAATGAAGGTCCGAACGCGTCGCTGCGCGCCGAGTCGTGGCTGTCCGGCAGAAATCGCAAAACGTTTCTACTTCTTTTTTTGGTTTTTTTTTTTTGTAGGTAGCGCAAGCACGACGTTCAAATTCGCGCGAGACGTGTGGGATAATACAAAAGCGTTTTTTGTTAACGCGTGTCAATTTCTTTGCGCGCGTTTTTTTATTGAATAGTCAATGAGGAGGAATCATTGCGCGTAATCGCGAATGGAAAGACCTCAATTTTCCTTCGCTCTTGTCGCGATGGAATAAAATATTATCTCTGCAACGAAAAAAAAAAAAAAAACAAATGTGAGCGCGAGTTCTTTGCGATGTACAAAAGCACGACGAATTTGCTCGCCAATATTGTTAAAATATATTTTCACGAATAATCATGTACATGTATCTACAGTAAAATGAATTTTATAGCGATATTTATTAGACTTCTATTGTATTCTGAACGAATAACCGGCAAAATACCAGAAAACACAGCTCTCTTATTCGTGATTTCACGTTTCAGCGAGTCTTTTAACCCCTACGCTTGTTTCCTGCCAGGACGCATGAGAATTAATATACGTCGACGCTATTCGAAATGAAATTTCGCGACAAAGGATTGATTAATTCAGTAAAATTCATAAAATTCTTTTCATTGCTTTTCACCGATACAGCAAGAGAATTGTCGTCGATACAACATTCCCCATTAATCATATATTCCTCTCGTTGCCGTTTAAATGCAGTACAAGTACATATAATATGTGCGTGCATGTGTGTGTGTGTGTGTGTGTGTGTGTGTACATATATATCGATGTTAATTCGAGAGGAACGCGAGCGAGATCTCGCTATTAGAAATTCAGCAAAATTAAAGTATAAAGAGAGAAGACAAGAAGGAAGAACGAAGGAAGAAAAGGAGAAGACAAACGGATTCCCCTATAATTTCGACAAAAGAACCGTGGGGAGTCTTATCAAAGTATTCCCCCTATATACCCGAAATTAATTAAAATCTTTCACCGAGACCGCCGCGGTTTCGCAGAAATGACCCCGGGCGAAGGCAGCATCCTGCAGAATTTCTCTCGTCTTTCCCTGACGGGGTTGTACGTACGTGTGTGCGCGCGCGCGCGCACGCCTGGAAACGGGAAGCGAGCGGAATGAGGGTTGAAGTCCCGAAGGTAGGACTAGGCAATGGAACATTTCGTAAACGGGCCGACCGTTTGCTCGATGCATTCGTCCGTATAATTTGCCTGTGCGGTTCTGTAAATTCTTGGTGACTCGCGGCGTTCTCTCCGTCTAGAATATATACCCGTACCTTATCTCTCTCCGCGTTTTACCGTCTCTTCGTGGGTGTCTGCGTACATATAAGTCAGACAGGGAGAAATTTATCTGTCCATTTACCTTTGACGAGCGACGCGATCGCTGCTATTCAGCGAATGGACGGATGTCGTTTTCAGTGCGGACGAAAGAAGGAAAAAGAAGAGAAGCCACTCCTGCGCTTCTGCGTTTTCTTTCTTCGGCGTTCATATTCGTGCTTTGCTCTTGCGCGTTAGGTAAAAATATCGTGTTTTATCGTAAAACCCGCTTTTCTTCTTACATGCACTTCAGAAAATCATATACACGGGATTCCGCAGCTCCCCCGAGAGTATCCGATACAAAACCTCCGGCTTAGTTCCGTAGATTGTAATTCATTCCCTTCGTCAGCAGTTGTTCTTGTTAAGCAATTCACTCGGGGAATCACAGAGAGCGCGGAGTACATACACACAGAATATGGTTAAAGAAAAGTATCGGTGTGTATCCGATTCCGTCTATATTCTCTATATCGAAACACGGCGGAGCAAAATACCTTACCCCGAGACGCAAGTCCGAGCAAGGGAAAATAATCTTGAGCAAGAATGTAAACCGTTTCCGAGATTAACCGGACACGTGCATGTTTAATAAGTCCGGAATAAGCAAATTCGCACGATTAAGTTTTTAATCAGGTGGAATAGCGCCTATTTGCGTACACCAAACTGCCGTAATTATCGTCATTTTCTCTTTTAATGTCGCAATTTTTGCGCATGTACATACATATATATATATATATATATATATATATATGTATATCGTACATATATAAATTTCATCGGATACGTAATGAGCGTGTGAAACTTCCGTTTAATGGAATTTTACGATCATGCGGCGTTGTAATAAAACCGTGCGATTCCATAACGCGCGTAGTATCAAACTAAGGTATCAAATAATTATAATTAATACTTAGCATGCAAACCGTATAGTCACACATTAAATAAACAATTAATATATAAAATCGCGACATACACGAGTAATGTATGTGTGTGTGCGTGTGTGTGTACGTGAGATTTTAATTATTACAGAGTTATACCTTCAATTTCCGCGGCCGTCGAACGCGCAACTGCGCGCCTCGACGTGCATGCAAGTCGGTTGATCGGATATTGAGTTCCACAATGAAAAGGTCGGCGGAAAAATAGACTGCAATATCCATTTTGTATGCACGTTCGAACGTGCGCGTTCTTCCTTTCTCCCTCCCGAACCTTTTTGCTTTGATTTCGTTAATCTGCGTGAAACCGCTCGTTGCGAGCGCTGTCAGAACATCGAATTTTGTTCCTGATTTCGGATTCGCGTCACGCGGCAGTTACCGAAGGAATCAGGGCGACGGAAAATGAAAGCAAAGCCCGGAGGATACGATTCAGACAAAGCGATCGAGACCGAAGAGAGAGGAGGGGGCGAGGACACAAAACAACACGGCGTTCTTTTCATCGTGCCGAGCCTGCAATTTCGCCTTCTCTACCTTTCTCTCTTCCGCGCGCGCGCGCGCGTACCCTTTTTCTCCACTCTTCATCCCCCCCTATCACGGTTTTGTTCGCGATACAGAATAAATATTAACATTGCACGAAGAGTACCGGTTGCATCCAAGTTAGAAAGTCGATTCGCACTGCAGTTTCAAACGGCGCGTATTTTCTTTATCGACTTTAGCGTACTTGTTCAATGACTATACGCGAGCGATTTCGTATGGATTGACTGTAGAAGCAATTTACTATAAACCGTTTCTCATCTGTTTTTTCCTTCCTCTCTTCTCCTCTTTCTCTCTTTTTTTTTGTAACGTTTCCATTTCTCTCATCTCTGTAATCTCTGCAATATTTTTTAAACGAACAACAAGTTGCAATTTTTAATATTTCAGTGGCAAATTAACACGTGTATATGT
>QVOB01010923.1:0-12059 GCA_014839585.1 Pseudomyrmex concolor | reverse complement strand
CGAAGAATCAAGATCCACGGAATCTTATCTATCCGTTTTTTTCTCCGATCCGACCCAGATGCTCGCTTCATTACGTCATCCTAAATCAAGTCATTTAGACTCCACGATCTAGAATCACATTTTCTTTCACTTTTACTACAAATTCTCTTTCGATTGCTATATAAAGATTCTACTGATCTTTCCAAGTCGCGGAGCTGGCTGACCCATCAAACTATACTATATCGATCCATATAAATCGAAGAGAGGACGCCAAAACGATAACGTCACGAGACTCTCCATCCCGGGCGGACGCATACGTGATAGCCGTAAAATTCCCTAAAATGACGACCTCCTGCGCGAGATCTGCTGTCAGTCTGATGATGTTCTGGCCCCAGGAGACCTTCTTTCTCCTTCGGAGAGCGTTGCGTTTCACCCGTTATTTGTCACACGGATAGGCGAAGACCGCCAACAACAATCTCCGGAAGCCTTTGTCTGAATTATCCTCGAAAGAAGTTCCGAGGTTCATCGCGACAAAATTCGAAGATTTCCAACCTTCTCAGGCTTCGAAGAAACCGGATCTCCAAACTTTACGAGCACCATTTTTTGTGCTCGGTGAAATCTTTATATATTTCGTACAGCCTTGGACGAAGGGCTTTCTATTTGGGCGTGCTCCTTGGACGAAGAGCTCGAACGAAGATGGAGGTTCCGAGCGCTGAGAACCGATGATTAAATTTTATCGTCCCCGAGCTCATCGTGAGGATTAACCCAATTTAAAGAGCTCTCTTATCTAGGCAGATACGGTTTCCACCATGGATTTCTTAATAATTTCGCCGAAGTTTTCGTCGCAATCCTCGGACGTGTTCTCGGACTGTTGCTCGCCGACAACTTGGCCGGGTTCGATTATTTCCGCGATCTTCGAAGTCGTTCCGTGAGCACCGTAAGTACCGTGGTGTTGTTGCGGCTCGTGCATCTCGCCGTAGTACGAATATCTGCCGCTGAGCAGTTCCGAGAAAGGCTCGAGCTTGTTCTGCATCTGCTGCACGACACTCGTGTTCATTGGCTGCACCGAATTGGTTAAATTCGTATACTGCGCGGTACTCGTGGCGTCATCTTGCGCGAACACCGCCGTCTCGTAAGACGAGTGTTGCTGCTGCTGCTGCTGCTGCTGACTCGGGGGTGGCACCTGGTGCACCTGGGCGGCGCAGTTACTCTGAAGACCGGCGCTCGCAGTGTTTTGGGCCGCGCCGTATGGTCCGTAGTGCGAAAACGCGGCCGGATTGGGCGGCCCCGAGGATTGGAACTGCGGTTGTTGAAACTGCGGCACCCGCGACGTGGACGGGAGACCCGCATACGGCGAGCCGTAATCCTGATACGAAGATTGCTGGAAGCTCATACCGCCGCCATTGCCACCGGGGCTTTGTGGGCCACCCGGCGAGAAGCTCTGGAAGGCTTGGCTGAACTCTGGATGCAGCTTTCGCTGTACGATCGATTGGCTGCCGTCTACGGCGTCTTCGCTCGGATAACAATCGTCACTGATTGCGTACAAATCCAAACTGTCCTCTCGCGTGCCGGGCACTTCCGGCTGGCAACTGGCCGTCACTATGCCGCCGTCATGACTCGTCTCGTAGTGCAGAGTCGTAAATCCACCCCCGCCTCCATTTCCGCTTCTAGGTCCTGGAATTGTACACACGTCGCCGTTACCGGCAGTGTCCATCACAGAGCCGAGAGAACCGATATTCCTCAATGATCCATTTCTATTGCTTTGGCCCTGATTGTTCGTCTGATCGTGATCGCCGCTACCCTCTTCCTCGCGTTGTTTCTTTTCCAATTCTAATCGCATTAGAGTGTGAATAAAATGCGTTCGCACTCGTATAGGATTGAATTCGATCCTGCCGGAGCTATTCGCGCAACCGTCTCGCGTGCAGCCGCAAGGAAACCCAGGTCGATCCACCTGGAAATTGTGAATTGAGTCGAAAGATCATATCGGTTTCGAGATTGCAATCAGATAAATCTCATTAGATGAGATTAATTCCGCAACTTACCTGACATTTGACATTGGCTCGACTGCAGGGACAGCTTTCAGGATCGCAATATCCCTTACAACCACATCCGCAATGTTCTCTGCTCGCCCGGATGTCACGACATTCATCCTTCTCAACGGCATCTATTCTCCTGACACCGGCCGCTCTAAGCAGCGCCCGACGCTGCGAGGTCGGCACCGGCTGCAAAAAATAGTAGCTATCGATGTCAAGATCCTCGTTATCGCTCGGCTCGTCGTCGGTATCGTCGCTCGGGTCTTCCGAGCTAGATGCCGTTTCAGTCACGCAGTTGATCGCGCAGTTGCGCTCGGACCGCAGCTGCGCCAAACGGGCGCGATGAATTCGCCTTTGTTCGGCGGCGTGTTCCGATAATGAGAATCTCTCGGCGTGCGTGTGTGTGGCGCTCATCCCGAGCGTGCTGCCGCCCTGAAACAAAGGATGATCAATCGTGTTTTACATGAATCCGACTAAAATTTTTTTTAAGTTATTTGTCTGAAGAAATAGAAGAAAGATGTTAATTTTCTCAGTACATAATTATTCTCTCACCTGCGAAGGTACGCAGGTAAAACCCTGCGCTCTTGGAAAGTAATAAACAGTTACGGCGTCGAAATGGATATTGCGCTTCTTCTTCACAGGTTCTTCGGTGTTGCTCCGCGACTCATCATTCTCCATGCAGTCGATCAATCTGCGCTTCAAGTTGCTCTTAGCCGGCAGTGTCCGAAAGCTCGTCATGGGCGGCTGTTCCGGTATCCCGGTCGCGCCCGACGACGTCGCAAAGTTTTCCAGTTGGTTCATGCCTGAAAAAATAAATGTAAATAATAAAAAAAATTGTTTTAACACATTGAAAAAATTTTAAATTGAATTTTAAATTAAATTTTAGTCGATAAAAAATTGCTAAGCAACAATTTTAATTTGAAATAAATTTTGAACTGAAATGAAATATTAATTATTTAACGATTTAATTATTAGCACAAGTCGATTGCTCAATATTGTTCGAGAAGATTTTAATCAATTTTCATCAACAAAAACAATATCATGCGTCTCGTCATAATCTAGAATTCTATCGATTCTGGAACACCTAGTATATCACGTGTTGACAATCAATGCGAGGTTTATCGAGTTGCGCTCTCCTCGCTTGCTCGCTCGGAGTTTCGACCAGCAATTGCGAGATTGAACTGGCATGGGAAATTGCTGTCAAATCCTAAAAACTTTTGTAATTTAAAAATAACGAATTTTAACTTTTAGGAGACCGGCAGCGCCATTATGGCGTAAACATTTATCGACTATCTTTTAACTTATGTATACGTATTGTTTATTACATATATGTATATAATATACATGTATATATATGTATATACACAAACATGAAAAATGTAAAATATATATTTTTAATATATTTATATATACATATATATATATATATATATATATATATATTTAAACTATATATTAATATTTTTTATATATTAAATTTTTTATATATTAAATATATACTATATGTATTTGAAATATACACATATATGTATAAATATTCAGCATGACTTTTTTTGTTCTTAAATTTTAGATATCTGCATTTTATTGAAAATACGTATACTCTTAGTAATATCACACAACGTTATATTGTGTAGTTTCATTAGCATCCACTAGAAAGCAAGCGGTGAATAGCTTACTCGCAAGAGAAATTTCAGTTCGAGACCACTATAGTGGCGTTGAATCACCTTCATAAATTTGCATAAGACATGCGATATATATGTTGTATTAAAACTAAAATATCAATTCTACAAAATTTTAAGAAAAAAAAATGCCGGCCCTCTAAGGGTTAAAGGAAACCGGTCTTCTCGTAATTGGTTGTCTAGATTTATCAATTCTTCATTTAATAGTAATAATAGGAACTGATCATTTTATTTTTAATTTGCAATAATATATTTTCAATAAAAGAATAAAACACATATATTCTTTATACGAATATTCCTTAGTAATTGATTAGATACTGAATGAACGAAATAATTTAGAGAGATAATTTGAAGAAAAAAGTAAATCTCACCTTTTTCTTTGTCGGAGAGGATATCATCCGGCAGCCTATCGAGAAAAGAGGTTTCGGAATCGCTTTCAGGGGCCGGTGTGGGACCAGGATCACCAGGAATTTCATTACCTAGACCGGAATCGCTCCCATCGGATCTAACGTCGTCTCTGGCGCCAGTTGTCAGAGCCAAACTCTCAGCGGAATCTTCGGTGTAAGTTTCCGGTCGCTCGGTCTCCAGCCTTGTCATAATCGGCGCCATCGCCTCCACGCAGCAAAGCGGTTCCGCTTCTGGACACGGCAACTGATCGGACGCTATGTCGACATCACGCAATTCCCGAATGTTCACGATAGGTGACACCTCCGAACTGTCAGACCCAGTCTCAGTTTCCGTTTCTGTGTCGACACCTTCGACGACGTCCATTGCCGGTTCCGACATCTCCTCCGGCGAACTTGGCATCGTCTCCGACGAGTCCAGTTCGTTGAACACTTGGTCGCGTTCGCCAGAAAGCGAAGGACCCGCCAGCACCACCTCTTCGTCTTCCTCCAACTGGCCGATTACGGACACCGGCGCGGATCCTTCTCTCTCAAGTTTCTGCGAAGTAGTATCGGTTTCATCGGTTTTTACTGATTGTTTCTCATCGCTGATTCGTTCTAGCACCACTTTGCACTTCTTCAAAACCAGATTATTTGGACTATGGACAGGTTCCATCAGCTCGCTTGTTCTTGATCTGGTCATCGGCGAAGTGTCGTTATGCCACCGCTGTTTCTTCGAGGGAGTCTTATCTGACGCGCCGCACTCCTCTTCAAAATTTCTTTTTCTTTCGGAATATAGTGAGTCTTTTTCAACGGCATCATCTTTCGATTTTATCACGTCTACGTTGTCGATGCGGTTTAGCATCACCGACAAACGCCGACAGACGGGACTCGAGACTACAGTACTCGTCGTTTCGTCGACGCACTTTTCAATCGAAACGTCAGGCGCGCTCCCGATATCACTGACGTTTTCGTGTTTATTCGATTCCGTCGATTTGAAACCGTCGCACCCCGAGGAAAGCACTGAAGAATCAACATCGAATATCTTCTCTTGACTGTCGCACTCAATTGTCTTTCTCTCTTCGCGATCCGAGGTGATCTCGAGTACATTGTCGCAACTTGTGCACTCTGCCGGAGAACTCGCGGTAACCTTGGCAATCGCTTCCTGTTTAGCTTCGTCGACATCTTTTTCCGCACGGTTCTTAGTAACCGGAATCTTGTTCTCCTGCGACAATTCGTCGTGACCGCTCTTCGACATTATTTTGTCATCGATGTCGTTCTTGAAGGAACACGATTCCGAAATCAAAGATATTTCGCCCAGCGTTCTCTCCCGCGTGCTTACAAGCACCGGCGACAGCCTCCTGATGTCGTTTTTCAGCTGCATCGCCTGCTCTTTCGAAATCTCAAGACCCACTTTCTTCACTTCTTCGTCAATTAGGAAATCGCTTTCGACCGATCTCTTCCTGGAAATGCAGACTGGTTCCTCAAACCTGGTTTCCTCGTCGTCAAGATCATGAGTTTGAGGACCGACTGTCTTTATCGACTCCTCAGGTTCCTGAAGAAGCTTCTCCATCAAATCTTCTTTGTCTTCATTGACCTTGTCTTCTTCCGCTTTCTGATCTTCCACTTTTTTGTTCTCTTCTTCCTTTTCATTTTCTTCTTTCTTTTCTTTTTCTAAACAAAAATTATCACTGGATTGTCTTTCCTCGAGTTCTCCGTTCTCCGATCTTTCGTTTATCCTCTCGTGCACCATCACCGAATTCTCACGCAAGTCCCCATTGACGGATTGACGCGCGGCATCTTCTGCTGGCGTTGTCGTCGTCGTCGTCGTCATCGTCGTCGACGACGTACTTGCGAGATCCACTGAGGTGGAATCCTCTTGGGCCTCAACGAGATACTCCTGACAGGCCGAAGGCGATTCCATCTCGGGCAACTGTGCCATCTACAAAAACCAAATTAAGTTCCACAATTAGAGAACGGTCCTTCGTTCTCGGATATCGATTAATTTTGATTTCAGCAATTTGATTTATCGCGCGTAAAAATCGATAAAACAAATAAAATCACTAGAAATTTTTTATCACCATTCAATTGTAAAATGTAACAAATAGTAACAAAATGTAACAATAGTCACGGTACTAATGCTATACGCAATAACGTACACGTAATATTTAAATCGCATGAACAGAAGGGAGGGAAGGTACTTGGAGAGAACAAATTAAAAAAAATCAAAGACACTAAAATAAACTTCCAGTTCTCTTCTGTTTTTTCGAGACAGATTTCAACGTTGTTACAACCAACGACAATCGCGTGTTCTTTCTTTTTGAAAATAATATAAGCAAGCCAAAGAGAGAGAGAGAGAGAAAGAGAATAGAGAAATCAATAATCCGCGCACTGATATCGCGCACCAGGTAGACCCAGAAGAGATAGATGGAGAGATAGAATACATTGATAACTAGGAAATCAATTTCCCAAAACGTGACACGAACCACCATTCGCACCGAAACTTCCCTTCATGTTTGCCTTATCAACCCCCGAGTACAAGATACTACAAGAGTACCTACATATATAATCTTCACTGGAGATTATTGATTCAAAGCCGGCCGGTGGAGAAAAGGGGACGAGAGAGAGAGAGAGAGAGAGAGAGAGAAAGGGCAAAAAACAGGCTATACTTCCTTTCTGTCTCGATTTATTCGAAGAAACTCTCAATTATCTACAAATAGATCCTTTCGTCGAAACTTTTACCTTGAAATCGCGCGATCCTTCTTCCGGTTCGATTCAACTTTCGCTCTTCTTCGAGTCTGTCGTCAAGCAATCTGGCCCTGATCTGAGCCGCCTCGCTCAGGTTACTACGAGGGCCTTAGGTCGTATCGCGACTCCGGCTACCGTCATCTCGCTCACGAGGACCCGCAAATTGCCGGCAGAACGGTCTCATCGGAGCGATAGACACGTCCTCAGGGGAGGACAAAAACGTGCGGCTCGAGCGCGACGACGACATTCGCGAAGAGCGAGATGCGATCTTCAAGGACACGTCTAACCGAAAGAGAAGAAGAGTCTACCAACTCGTCGGCTCTCTCATGGGAGACGCACAAGCCGCGAGATTCGATCCCGACGCACAAGAGATTCTGATGGAATACTCGACGAGAGAGATCGATCGATCGATCGGGATTGAGAGATGATGGAAAACTTTTCGACGGTAAAATTCGGGGAGTAACTGAGGTTGAGGCAAGGACTGTTGGAAAACGTGGAAAAAGCGATTCGGATCTAGAAAGATGAACTGAGAGAAGGGACCGTCGTCAGTCTGCGGCACAAGAGAAACAACTGGCGAGCTAAAAGAGCAACTGACGTCGACCCGAAAGTGACGTCAATGACGAAGTTCTACGACGACAAGAAGGCACAACAATAACGATGACGAAGAGAACCAGAGAAGACTGATTTGGCGTGATGTGAAGAGAAGAAGCGTGCGGCGCGTTCGACAGCTCGAGGCAGAGTGAGCGGAGGCGGCGTCGTCGATAACGTCAAATGACGCCGACGCCGACGCCGACGCCGAGGACGCGCCGCGCCGCGCTCGGATTCACAGAGTTCGGCTCGGCTCGACTCGATTCGCTCGCTCGTCGGGGAAGCTGTGCGATTTTCTCGTATGTGTTGGTGGTGAATACGTAATAAAGCCGCGCTGCGCGCACATGCACACGTACACGCGCGCGCTCACAAACACATACAAAAAGAGAGAGAGAGAGAACATGCCACGGGAGAAACGCGCAGAGGTTCTCACAGTCTACCCGGTAGATCAGATTAGTCAGCGACGCGCGCGGACCAAGCTTTTCACTCTTCTTTACAGTTTTGCATGGTATTTTTAATTTTGCCGGGTTTCCTTTTTTTTTTTTTGTTAATAACACGTTACGTTTTCGCTTTGACACAACGAGAGACACGGATTAATTATTTGTACTTTTAAATTGCATCGCGGAAAAAACCAGAGCCGAAAAATAGGAAAAACAAAAAAAAAAAAAAAATGACAACGCCGACAAATATCAAGCAAAGATTTTTTTTCGAGTAAAATATAATAACAAATAAAAAGAAATGTACTGATATACGTATTGACAATTTTTTGCGATGATAATATATTTATTTTCTAGTAGTTGGATGCAGGCGAGGTACACGGAGTGTATAGCGATAGCGCATCAACATGGAGAAGCAAATTTTATTCGCATAGTAGAGCATTATTCATTCACGATTTACGATTCGCTAATTGCGCGAGTTTTGTGTGTATCACACACGTGTAAGTCATTTCGTAAATTTATACAGCGGAAACAATTTGTGTTCTGCAAATTAGAACAATGTAACTTAAATACAATGACGACGGAGAATTCTAAAATAAATAACAATACTATTTGATTTATATAAAAATAATTAGAAAATTATGAAGATTAAATATTGAAAAGTTACAAAAAATATGTATATAAAATAATTTTAATAATACACATTTGAAGATAAATATTTCAATCAAACTATTTGATCAATACGTGAATAATGTATAATATATATGAAAAATATTTGAAAGAGAGTTTATGATGTTGTTAAAGTACGGATTGTTACATGAATAACGTAATATGAGTATAATATTATATACGCTTCGCTAATATTTAATTTCGATAAATGTACAGGATAATTAATTAGAATAAAAACAATAAAGGCAAAGGAAAATAGCAGATCTTTTTCGCGTTTACCGATCACGTGATAAAATTGAAAACGTATTAGCGAAAGAGAGTATTTTTCTGCTGTAAATTTAAAAGCAAGGCATATTGAAACCTAAAACCTTGAATATTCCAATATGCGTACATATATATATATATATATATGTAGAAACATAGTTGCTTCTTGTTTCGCTGATAAAGAGTTGGCTGAAATAAGTTGATTGGAAAAGTTTGGTTTCACAAGATATACATAAACACAATTTGCGGTCTCTACAGCCGTCATAAGCTAACCGATAATTGTCTGGTAACTTTAAATAACAACATTTAACAGTTAAAAACAACACTTCGTGGAACAACCACCTCATTAAGGAGTCACTATGGAACGTCTACATTGAACAATTTCACAATGTTTTCGTCCCTTATAAATTCTGACGGTCACAAAGCAGATCGTTCGGAAACAAAGACAAGCGTGAAACACATAATAGATACACGATAATAAGTATATCAACAACGATAATAAGTGTATCAACAATAACAAAACCTCCGACATAAGCGGAACACACGATGACGCAGCTCGCACGGAGAAACGCGAATTCTTGTCGATAAATTGCAACCCGCGATATTTGATCGACTGCCGAGGATGTTCTTCGATACACACTTGTCCCTTATTCTCCGGATCAAGTTCGAATCTCGAAATAATTGATCGGCATGTTCTACGTGTCAATGAAAACTAATTTTTTTTTTTTTTTTTTGCTTTTTTTAGAGAAAATAATTAAGGAACATGTTCGGAAAAACAGAAAGATTGAAAACTGAAGTTACGCAACTTGTGAAAGTGACTTGAAAAGTAGCGTTTTCTTCTGAAACTGGATAGAAAATCTACTGCGGAAATATTTCTAGATACAAAGTCTAGGAGATAGCATTGGTACCGGAATTGGCGCGGTATTGTTGAGCGAGCTTCTCTCTCTCTCTCTCTCTCTAATCTATATTTTTTCCTTTCCGTCTAACGCACAACAGCAGCGCACACACACACACACACACACTCACACGTACGTATACATTTGAGCGACTCTCTCACGAACGGTTCAACGAACGAGAGAACGTAGCGCTTGCGCGCGGCAAACGTCGTAATTGTCGCTACGCTCTGCAAAACTAAAAAGACAGCGAAGCTATAAATTTCTCTTTTGAAATTTTAGTTAAAATTTTTTCTCAAGAATACAACGACGATTTATATTTTCTTTGCATACAAATAAAAAATTAAATTAATTTGTTTGTTTTTTTTTTTTTTTTTTTTTTATTAATAGCAAGTATTGTATTCAAGAGATTATTGATTTTGCGTTCGCACGAGTATTGATCCGCTGTTAACGCAAAGTTTCTTCAATGCGCACACAAACTGCAAAATTTTGAATTTAATTCACTGTATCAATTTCAATATAACACGCGATGATGAAAATTTGGATTGAAAATGTAAGGCAATAAAAATCAGATCGCAGTCGCGAAATTCAGTGAATAAGTGGTGGTGGTGTTTTTTTTTTTTTTTTTTTCCTAAAGATTTTGCGCAGAAGATATTCTGGGTTTCGGCGTTTGTAAAAATAGCGATTTACAACCGTGGCAAAAAAATTTACGGAATGATTAAACAGCACAATTTTAGAGAGAACGCACACGCGATAAATAGTACGGAAGATATATCGCAGGATTATTGATCGGTGTTCGCGCGAGTATTGAACCGTCGCTGATGCGAAGTCACGTATCGCCGTGAGTTTAAGACTAAATATGATTTTGAGTTTAATTACCGAATGTGAAAGATGCGTTCTGTGTTTTTTTTTCCATGTAAATAACGCAAACTCCGCGCAGATTGAACGAAAGCAACGAAAGATCGCAAAATTTTGAGCAGCTTGTCTTTAAAAAAACGACTTCGAATAAAATAATATTCTTTGTTCGAGTAATAATCGTGGTAACGTGATATTTTGAATATTTCATACTTCGACAAGTGAATGGGATCTACCTATCCGATCGAGAGACTTGAAAACCAAGATATTTCATCTAATTGAATTGATAGAACGAACACACAGTGTACAGTCGATAGATTAGTCGATAGTCGCGCGATTCGGCTCTGCCTCTGTTTATCTACCTCGCGCCATCTTGGGGCGCTGTCGTGCCCGATATTAATTGCTTTCTATTTAAAGACAATCCAAGCGAGCTATTGAACCGGGCGTGGATCGCGATCTCCGCAACTCTTTTCTCTTTTAGCGCGTTGCGTCATCAATTTACAGTCCGCGTAGAATCTTGCGTGACGCTATCTCCTGATTTTTCTTATCTTCTCCGTTTATTCTCTCTCTCTCTCTCTCTCTCTCTCTCTCTCTCTCTCTCTCTCTTCGTAAAGTAAGATGTTGTCATCTCCCCCTCTAAATTGCTTGCTACGACACATTGTCTCGTATCACGCGTCATTCAGCAAGAATAGTGCATAACGTGATTCAGATAATAATTTAATTTATATTGATGTATTATCTTGATTGACGATAATATGCTGGAGTGATAATTTCTAAAATGTTTATACATAAGTTTCATATTTAATAAAATATTTTTGATATATAATATATAATATTTATAAAATATTGATAAAAAAATAATATTTATTTTTTCTTTATATGTAATATAATATTATATATTTTATATAATAAAATATTGTTCTTATAGTTATTTATTATATTTTAAATAATAAATAAAGAATATTTTAAATACAATTTTTTTTTTTTTGGATATGCATAAAGATAATAATGTGACAATTTAATTTTTCCAGATTAAGAATATCAATGACAGAAATTTCACTCAAAACGAGTCGAGTTGTTTGTTATGTATTTGCACTTTTTAAAACGCTTGCAAATTTTTTTCTTAAAAGTTATTCAACTGTGATCGCGTTGTCATGTTCGATCATCTAATGATATACTAACGTGTTTACCACGTCGCTCGTATTCCCAGAATCGTCCACAGGCAGAGAAAGGAGGAAAGAAGGGAAGGAAGAAGGAAGGGACGGCTCTTTCGGACGGAGGGATGCCGAAGACGAGGAAGGTACATTCCGTAGCTTCCAGGGAGGCCACTGGGAGCGGAGGTGGCTTCGTATTATGTCCCGTTCCCTCGCTCTTATTATGCCGGAGCTAACCTACACCGTCTCGTTTCTGTTTGTACGTATGCGTGTGTACATGTGTATGTGTTGCTACATATATATATGTGTGTGTGTGTGTGTGTGTGTGTGTGTGTGTGTGTGTGTGTGTGTGTGTGTGTGTGTGTGTGTGTGTGTGT
>QVOB01010892.1:0-23564 GCA_014839585.1 Pseudomyrmex concolor | reverse complement strand
TTTTTTTTAAGATTTTTTTAACATATAAGGAATAAAGATTTTGTATTCGTGATTTTTTTTATAGTAAAAGACAGTATAGAGTTTTTATTAGTATAATTGATTTGTCTTTAACATTGTAAATACTATTTGATAAATTAAGTTTATGATAGGTGCGGCTCATATACCGAAGTTACCCTATACATTCTACTCGCTCGATTGTGAAAACGATAGAATCCGGTTTCCGCTGCAGCGTCAATCGATGCTCACACGAGAAAGATATCAAGAACAATCGAAATTCAATGAGAGGCACTATCTACGATTAAAGAACCGTCTCCATTAGTAAGATTGAAAGGCGGTCTTCGACGTTTCGTCGTGATAACGGCAGAAAGTGATGGAGGAGAAACGACGCTTCGCGTCGTTGATGCTCTGATGAACAAATACGCGTAAATACGCCTCGTGAATCGAACTTACGACCGATTTTCGCCGCGTTAAAACCTGCCGATGACACACCTGCCCGCACGGAATGTGCCGAAGGTGTTTTATCGTAGTGAGAAATTAACCGTTCGGCGTCTCTTATCGCCGATTTTAAACTCGCCGTACTATTTAACTACTTAACTAAATTAGAACGCGCACGAACGAGAGAAGCGAAAGGCGAATGTTTCGCAGGTTGACGCGGCCGGACAGGATGGGGAGAAGAGGACGCGGGGGCGTTCTCGCACCTTCGGCGATAAGTTTCGCCGATAAAGTCTAAACTTCGCGCGAAGCGGCGTACCTCGGCGCTATCAATCATGTCTTCTTGCACCCTCACCCGGACGCTATCCGACTATTCGTATACTTCTCGCGGCACGAAAGAAGTCGTGATCTCCGTCGATAAACAGATAAAAAGATTTTTCGTCCGCGTGGCATGTGGCATGTTAATTACTCGCTCGTGCATTCTTCTTTTTTGTTGTTCTCGCGAATATTCATAGAATGTTTCAACAGAAACGCGTTATTTATGAATTAAGAGCAGAAGAGAAGACAGTTTTGCGAACAATTGTTTTGTACTTGCAAGTTTCGTGTCAATCACGTTCGAGTGCAGCTCGAACACACACACCTCTGAGATGATGTGTACGAAAAATAAAAATTAATTAACATTTGCGTGCGCCGCACAGCGATCGCGATCGCGATCGACGCGACGGTGACACTTCTCCGCAGACTGAAAAATTTCTACACCCGAATTCTCTTATCCAACGCATCAGGTCGGATCGTTAATTTTCCCGCCATAAGATCGACCAGACCGAGGAGGAAAGGAAAGCCAAGGCGAGAAGGAACATTAGCAATAAGTCGGTGAACGTTAATACCGCCGTTATTAGTGCCGTCGACAGGAAAACAAGCAAAGCGCGGAAAAGAAGGGAAAGAGAAGGAGGAAGAGAGAAAGAGCGAGAGGTGAAATTGGTAGAGACGAAAGTCGCTGTTGCAGAAGAAAGAGGACAGTGATGGAGGTGTCGCTCGCTGAAATCGAGCTCGATCTAACACAATCAATCAAACGAAGGCAAATCGCAGGAGGAAGAGCAGGAAAAAGGGGGTTTCTTCCGAAAAGAGAGGAATTACCTTGGAGAGATGGGCCGGTGAGGGGGATGGATTGTGTCAGTCAGGAAACGCGAAAAGAGAGAGAAAGAGAGAAAGAGAGAGAGAGAGAGAAAGAGAGTAGCGGCGACGAAGCGGCAGAGACATCACAAATCAAAGACGCGGTGACAGTTAATTCATAACTCGCGAATCTCTCTCTGACCTTTCCCCGTCTCCCTGTACACCCTGTTTCGATCCCGCCGTTTCGTTCCCCCCGTTTCAATCTGTGCGCCTCGTGGAAGTTGTGCGTGCAACGTATGCAGCTTTAGAGAGCGAGAAAGAGACGAAGGGGAGGAAGAGACAATACAAACACACAAACCTCACCCGACTCTCGACACTGTTGCGCACTTTTGTTTTTTCCCCGTTCGTCGCTTTTCCCGGCCTTTCGTAGTTTTTCCGACAGCACTTCCGTTCGCGCGCGGCGCGTCGCAGCGTATTACGACACGGAGTAATTCTCAAGGGAGGGTAAACGCGCCACGCGCGTTTGTTTTCTTTTTCTACCCTGAGTGTATACTGTCGGACGATCGATCTGATGCGGCAAAGTTGACAAGTTAATTAACTGCAAAAAGTTGTTTAATGAGTAAACCATTCTGTCTGTGTTTGTCTTTGAAAAATATATATAGTTTTTGTAAGAATTATTTTTTTTTTTTTTTTTTTTTTTTTTTATCTTTAATGTGTGTAGCACTGCAAAGAAAAAAACTCAGAGATTGACGGAAACATTTAATTGACTTGGATTGCATCAAGTAGGAATTTATCCTGAGCGCGTTCTCTCTTTAAAATAACTGCCGCCGATAATTTGAGAGTTCGCTTTACTTCTCGCGTAATTACGTTCAACTTATCCGTTCCATCATCGCGCCATAGTGTCGCCGTAGTACTCTTCCCTTCCCTCTTCCCCCCCGTTAGAACGTCCATGAAGAATCCCGAAGTGTCGTACATACTTAATAACGGCAGCGAAATGAGAATTCCAATGACACCCTGTGTAACTGCGCGCGTTTCATTCTTCAACTGCTCGCTCAACGACGGAAATCGGGTTAATTATGATCCTCCCAACGGGGATTAGCTTTCATTAATTATATCGTTTCACCGTTCGTTCAGAGCAACGGTTTCACCTTTATCTCTACCGTCAATCTGTTTAACCGCACATTCGCCACGCCATGTCCCAATAGCCATCCTTCCAAACCGACTCGCCGCCATGTTTCGTGCAACCGACGTACACTGAATGGGCGTTCATAGCTCATTTACATTAATATACGGGAAACACGAACACGCGTTCGCGTACCGCGAAAAAGAAAATTATTATATCCGGAAACGTCTTTGTCTCGTCACCGTCGTCGCGTCTTAGCGCGCACGCACTTTCCCACCTTTTTAATTATTCCTGTCATAAGACAGTTATCGAACATTCCCGGGTCTGCTCTCTTCGAGAATTCCCATCAGCGTTGGAAATTTCTCGCGGGACGCACGTCTCTTTGATTTCTAATTGACGCGATTCGCGCACGCTTTTAGAAGAAGAGCTCCCTCACTCGAAGCGACGAGGTCGGGCTCTTCGCTCTGGAAGAGTGAAGGGTTCGCGACGCGGCGGGAAAAGGTCGTCAGGATGACAGGGACGACTTTCACCGCGCAAATTAGTCTTTCCCCCTTCTCGATGGGGATATAACTTTGGAAAGCTCGACTAGCGTTGCGTTTCCATGAAACGGAAGTTTCCCCGTGTTTGAGACCGGTAAGTAGTAGTCAAGGCTCGGCAGATATCGCTGAAATATTTAACACCCACTTTACGTCGATACGGCAGACGTCGCTTCTGCTTAAGCCGTGCCAACGTGTCAGCGAGCAACAAATTTGAGTAATCGGGGGCTAAAAGTTATGGGTGGCAACCACGCCGCGTGTGCGTGTTTGAGAGATGAGTTTCAGATTATCATCAATCCGAAAACCGAGCCAAAGATCTTTAGAACACGCTCAGAGAGAGAGAGAGAGAGAGAGAGAGAAAGATCCAGAAAGAGTCAATTAAAGACACGGTTCTACAAGAAAAAGAGCGAGAATAAAAAAACGTTAACGAAAAAAAAAACGGATTAATTTTTATATATTTCTTTATAAAATATAAACATTTCACACATGTATACGACATTGTTATTTAATGTTATCAGTGTTCATCACAAATTTGATGAGTAGTGAACATTTCGAATAAGAAATTATGTTACATGCTCGGATTTTAATCTAGAGTTAATCGAACATAAACGCGCGTGAGTTTCTTGCAAATCGCGCGATAATCATTTCTCAATTTTCACAATCGGGATAATGAGGGGCAGCCGGCATTCGGTTCGGTCGGCGATGCTCGATTGCCGATGCTTTAAAGGGCCTAATCGATGCCCTGATAGGGCAACATTATTACCTAACACCAGACCTACGGACCGTGCTATTATCTCGCCTGCTACCATTACGCATGGCCTCCCGCCGCCTTTCGATTCCGCGGATTATGCCGTCGAATCACGCCAGCTTCGCTCTCGCAATTTGCGCCCAGTCCGGTGAAACTAATAAGAGAAATTAAACCTCACGTGAGCAGAAGAATGACTACGTGGTTGATTGCGGGTCGTCCATTAGTAGATTCTCCCGACTTAGAATCGCGGAAAAAATAAATCAGAAACCTAAGCGCTTGTCAGATATAAAAATTTATAATGAAATTTTTTTTCCCGTTCTCGCTGTAAATTATTACAATACACGCGCGTTATTTGTTTTGTCTCGATATACTGATCTGATTTAAATAAAATTCTGATATCGCGATATATACGCGATATGTATTTAATTTAAAGAGGGATAAAAAGAGAATCGAAATTATTCTCCGGTGCGAGACTAAAGATTTTTTTTTTTATTCTTCTCAATTCTGACAAATTAACGAAAAATATTCTGCTAACGAATTTCGAAGATATATTAACTATATATTTGATCATTAGCCGTGTGGAAGGTGAAACGAGTTAATTGCATTTTGTGTTCGACATTAAATAAAAACTTGCGCGTGCAGAAATTTAATATCGATTTAATACGAATACCATCTCATAAATTGATTTATATATTATTATTTTGTACGCGTATGTGCATTTATAAAGAGTAATTGGTAACACAGAAAAGCTGTTGCACACATACACGATGCGAAATCGATGCGAGCTTTAGGGAATTTGGGTTCTCCCGAAGCTAACTCGTGCTGCACCTGTTTAATAATCCAACGGTCGCATCGCGTAAATCCGCCGAAATTCGAGGTGCGCGCGTCTCGAAGATTACATCGCCGTTGGGGTATCGTGCGATACTTTTTTTTCTCCGATTTTCCTGTTTAATTAATACACACACGTTCCTCCCTTTTCCTCCCGAATGGAGATGCGTTTTATATACTGGTAGATATCACTGGTGTGTTCCCGACAAAAGAGAGAGAGAGAGAGAGAGAGAGAGTATAGCGATGAGAATTTTCGCGTCGGACGCCGCGCTGGCTCCCACGAGGCGTTCCATCGTGCACCGGCGAGATCGAATGTTAATTCCTTTAGGCGCCTCGAGGCCGGAAATTTGAACAGGATTGAGTTCGGACAGGCGCGCTCTCCTCGAAAATGTTCGTCATGAATAACAAAAAAGACCATCGGCGCCGATCTAACGAGAATTACCTGTGCGTCGGGCATTCAAAACGAGATTCAATTAGGTCGGTCGATTCCGTCTGACCTGCAAATGCGACGCGACGCTGCTTTACGCGACTAGATTGCCGTCCTTTACTTTCATTTCTCATTATCTCAGTACAATCCTGTTGACCATTCAATATACATATTTACAATGGCTTTCTTTCAGTGCTCGGAATTATTTGCACATTTTGTTAAATTTCTAAGAAGCTTCTATCGTTTTTTTTTCGTTGCCTTCTTATCAATGTGTTTGGATGTTTTTCATATTTCTTGATTTTTAAACCGCTGATTTTGATTTTCGATCCAAGTTGTTTTCCTAACTTACGTTTAACATGTTTTTTACATTTTTTTACAAGACATGCATTTTTTTTAATCAGTTGCTTTGAATAATTCAATCCACTTAAATCCGATCGAGTTTTTCGTGATTCTCTCTCGTTTCGAAATTTTGTCGAAAATTAACACATGCCGCTTTATTACGCGAGGAATCTCTTCCCTTTCTCGATCACACGGCAGGGGATCTTCCGTAAAGCTTCGCGCACCGGCGCCTTCATAATGCATAAGAACGGACCGTACGCACACCCGGGGTATTAAAGCGGGAGCACGAACCGGCCGCCGCGCGCACCTCGGAGCGCCGCAAATTACCTGAGCGCGCACTCAAATCCTTCGATCCGGAGGTGAAGGGGTGTGCGAGGAATGACCCCCGGACACGCGAGCGTCGATATCGAAACTGTCACCTTTCCACGACGTGGTGAGAAAGGGACACGGAAAACGAGTAAACGAACCGCGCGCGGAAAAGACAAGTAAAGGATTTCTCCGCTGACGAGGAAGAGAGAAGGGGGGAGAGAGTGACGTCGCCGCGAACGAAGAACAAGAGGGATGAATCTTGGAAACGCACGTGCCGCGGATTGCGGCGACGGACTTAGCAGGCTCGCGAAGCCTCGTCGGGCGGCTCCCTCTGTTGTTCGGAAGGGAGGTTTGCAAAAAGCATTTCCCGCGGAAACACGTGCTTCACCCTTTTCAGTTAACGCGTCGACACGGCGGGAGAAGTGGCGGATAAACGATAAGAGAGGGAGCGGTGACGACAACTACGACAGACGAGGACGACAACAGGTCCTCCACAACCCTCTCTCGCTCTGCGAATCGAACCGTTCGCACGGGATCCTTCAATACCGCGAAGCTCCTGACGTCTCCTCACGGAGGAGACGATTTGAATAATCGTTATATGCACGGAGGTAGCTCGCGCAGCAAACGAATTCGTTATCGGCGAGTCGGGAAATTCTCTTTCCCCGAGACGGGCTGCTGCTTGCTTAAAATTGAGAGCGCGCGTGGTCCCGTTAAGCGATTCCGCAGCGACGACGCTGGATTCTCTGCCGAATGCGAAAGCTCGAGCGGTCAGCGCGGAATAATACACGCGCATTAGAGGCTTTTAAAAAGCTCTTAGCTGAAAGAAAAGAGAGAGAGGCGACGCGACGGATGATTCGTACGATGTGAAGCGAATATGTAAAATGTGTGTTTGCGGGAAATTAAAGTTCTTAGCGTAAGTATTTTTCTTTAATTTTCTCTCGTACATGCGCGCGCAAAAATTATCGCGCGGACTCGACGATCTTATTAAGCACACACCTTGGCGCGCCCGCAACGCAATTCGTTCTTCATACGAAACTCTAATGGGCCGGCACCTCGCGCGTATGTATTTCCACGGGAAAACTCATGAAAAAAATTTCCCCGTATGCAAAAATTCCATTTTAATTAGCACAAAACGAGGAAGGAGAGATCTGATTTTTCCCTCCGGCGGATCAATTTGTCGGCTTTATTCGGCGGCTACCTCATCAAAAGCATGTGGAAAAGCGCGTTCTGCCAATTTAATTTGGGCTGTCAAACTCCCGAAGGAAAACGAACGAGAGGGGAGGAGAAGAGACCGAACGAACGAAGCGCCGTGGCGCGTCGCCGCTGACGCTTCGAGCGGCCGGTCGACGGCACAGCGCACGAGCGTTAATTTCTCAACGAATTTATTAAACGTCATTGCCGCGCCTGTATACCTCAAAGCGAATCGACGCCGAATTTGGCGCGCTTTTACCGACGGGAAACCCGATACGCCGACAAAGCTGATTTCCCGTGACCCAGTCTGCACATACCGCATTCTATAAGCGATCGCGAGCAAACAACCTCCGATCTTTTATTTTTTTTCTTGTTTTTTGTGCGCCACCGTTCTTTCTGCTTTGCAAACACGCCCCACGACGAGCAATTTATGCGCGCAAAATCCCGCGAGGAGAAGGGGAGAAAAAAAGAACATTAATGCGGTTAACGAATATGAGAGGGAACGCGTCGAATCGATGGACGACGACTTTGTCATCCGGTTCACGTGACGCTTTCTAACGTCATTGTGTGTCGCGCGTATAATGACGTTGATTTTCTCTTGTGGAAGGTGCTTCGATGCGTTTCTTTCAAATTGTCTTGGAAACGAGATTCGATTAATCGGGATGCGATATCATCAATGCTCAGATTTATTTCTTAATAATAAAATTGAGGTTTTTATGGGTATAATCCTAATCGAGTGTTAGTAAAGGAACAGACAGTACGAATTAAGCGAGCGGAATCACATGTGCGGAACCTATCTGCTGGCAATTTCCGCTCGAAGAAGATCGTAAATGATACAACTGAGAAGAGAAAGAGAGAGAGAGAGAGAGCACATCGTAATTACCGGCTTTATCTGTCGCGCTGAAATTTTAATTGTCGCGAAAACTGTCGCGTTAGAGGATGATCCACGGTGTGCGCAAGGTAAAACGTTTATTTGGGCGGATAATCTGAGTCGGAAATGAGAAGGTGTATATATACGATCCGCGCGAACTTCACTCCCTTTTCTCCGTTTTTCTTCCCTCTCTCGGAAATCGGTCGGTGAAGCAAAGAGTGTATCTTTCGGACTCTCTATTCTCTGCGTCCATTATTAATACACAAGCGCTGAGAGGCAGAGACGATGCGCTTTCCGTTTCTGACAAGCGTTTCGTTCTCTTTTACCGAAGCGTCGACGTCGCCATCAAGGTAAGCGCCTTAAAGTCTCTTTACCCCTTAAAACCTCCAACGTTCTTTCTTCAGAACGGTAACTGCCATCCCTTCGTACAAGCAGCTTCCTTTTAATCGACACAAAGTTATATCCTCTTTCCGAGAAATCTTTTCGAATGTTGAGTCCTACGCGAGGGAAGGAGGAGGTGGAGAAGGAAACGTATATAATTTGCTCTGAGCCGGAGAAAACTATTTTCCACTAAAAAAAAAAAAAAATTCCTGTATCTTTTTTCCATAAATATTTTTCTTCCATTTTTCGCCGATTATTTTCTTTCCCTCTTTTTTTCGTGTTTCGCGGCAGATGCGAAAGCTGTGTAACTCGGCAAAATCTTGCGGCCGGAACACATACGTTCCATTAATATATCGCAGTTCAAAAAACAAGATTAAATACATGCTTTTATTATACATATATGTATATATGTATATACGTGTGCACAGACGTTGCTTCGATTACCGCTGAAACCCACGCGATGCGCGAGTTGTTATTTCGATTGTCAAGATAATAGCTTCGCCGAAATAACAATCGGGATGGGTAAAGTGGAACGCGCGTTGTTGCTCGGCCCTGAAATAAAGGCCGACGTCGATCGAGCAAGCGAGCGAGCCGTGAGCGATTTTCGATTATCGCAGACACACCGGCCGTAGATCGGCCGGAGGATCCACCGCCATCTACTACGACCGAGATTATTCGCGGTCGCGGCCAACTGACTCGTCCCTCGTTTCGCTGCTAAATTGCCGTTTCACGATTGGCAGGTCGTCATCGATTTCGGTCAACGCGTCCGCCGCCGGCCCTACGCTATTATTGCACGTGTATACATACATACGTACGCGCGCGTATAACTGGCGGGACTGGTGGTTGCCGCTGCATGTGCAACGCGACTGCTTTCCGACTGACGTGCGTGTTTTTGTCCGCGACACCAACCACCGACGTTCATGATTCCCATCCGGAATGAGGTTTCATCCCGAGAAGGGATGTGTAACCTGTACAAATGGGAGAGATACACTTTCCGCTGTTTTCCGTGAAAACGAACTTTCACGAAGAAGCGATCGGTGTTCACAGCCAATTTTTTTAACGATTGGTTTTTTTGCACGCTTTTTGTTTCTTGTGCAATAAAAAATTGGTTTTGTAAGCATGCAATTTAAAAATAAAAATACAATGCGCAAAATTCTGTGAAACCCCTTGAAACCTGTGTGAGACTAATTAATAAATGTCAGAGATTACAGAATTAAGGTAAAGACTTCGCGCATTTTACGGTAAAACACTCTTGCACGATCTTGTAATCACTTTTGAATTATCGCTCTTAACGATCATTGCGTTTAGTAAAACTTGATTCCGGCCCGGCTTATCTCGGTTTTCTTCGCGCAAAACGCGACGCGACGCTTCGTCAAACCTGAATTGCAGAAAGAAGAAACCAACCACGGTAATATCGTGGAAGTCGGTTCGAATTAAAGATAAATCAAAGAGAGCGCGAAAAGGAGAAAAATTTGCCAACTCTAAAAGTAACCCAGGGAAAAGAAACTTCTTCGCATCTCTCTTTACGCTCGCGATCGAGCCGCGCATCGCGCGTTTCTTCTTTTTTTTTTTTTTACGCGAGATTCCGGGTTGGCGGTCCGCGATGAAAAAGATTCATAAAAATTCTTCCGCACATCCCGTTCCCGTTTGCGCCACCATCCCTCTCGAGGCCCACGTTAAACCATGCGTCGACGCGAAACTCGGCTCTTTCTTTCGACGCAAGCATCGTCACGGCGATAAGTCAACCCTCAGCTCGCAAGATCAACGACAGGGAGTGAGAGAGCAGCAGAGAAGAAACGGAGGAAGGGGATGGTTCCAGAATTTAATAACCATAGGTTCTTCCGCTCGGCAGAGAGAGAGGTTCGGCGTGGATGTGAGGCATGGATGTAATCTTGGCGGGGTAACTCATACGTTTAAGAACCGAGGAGGACACATTCCGGCGTTGCTAACAAACGCTATCAACCGCCGGCGTGCGCTCGCCCCGTCAGCCCGCCTGCCGTCACGTTGCGATCCACAAGCGAAGTTGTCTGAAAGAGGGTGGCGCGCACGAGCCTCCGCGACATAATTCTAATTTTATTGCCGGGGACGGGATGCGCGCCCGCGAAGAAGACGTCGAATTTATGGGGGCAATTTTTCTTATTAATTTTCATAACTTCGACATGTGAGCGCGGCAGAGCGCGCGACAAAGCGTATCGCTTTCCTGCCCGCTCCTCAACCCGCCCCACGAGTTTTTCTCTCGAAGCGTGCGCGCGCGCGGAAACCCGGGAGGGTTGGCGTGACGAGTCGCTATCGACGCTGCACGTGGAATGGCACATTTTTCTCGTCCTCCCGCTGATCCTTATCCCGTCAAACTGCATAGGTTATATACCGGAGAGGAATTCTGGGGATTTTCAAGGGTACTCGCGGGATAGATTTCCACGGATTTCCAAAAAAAAATAAAAAAATGAAAAAATAAAAAACGACAATACTAACAACGATGCGAACGAGTGATTTCAAACGGATATACGCGTTCAGCGCGATTCGTCACTCTCGACGATTTCGAATTACAAAATTTCGCGGCGCACAAGAAAGAATTTTTAAGAGTCGCGAATTATTTTACCTACACACTCCAGGAAATTCTCGAACTTACATCGCAGCGCGATTTAATATCCTCGCCGAATTGTATTCGAAGCCGAGAGTTCTGTCAAAAGGGAGGGAGGAAAACGGACCGAAGAGACTGCGGATGAAATTTTTCGAGCACCGGAACGGAAAGAAGCATCTTTGACATTTCGAAGTGGTAAATAATGGAGGGTGACGGACGGGAGTGTGTTGCTGCAGGCTGTTGCGACGAGTTAGAGAAGAAGGACCAGAGCGTCGCGAAGAAAAGGATTGAAAATTGCACGGTAAACTCGTGCCGCGATTTCCACTTCGACGCGGTAAATTGAGAATAAACAGACGTGGACGAGGCTGATGGAGTATTTCGCGTCTACGAGACTCACGGAGAAGGAATCCGGCGAAAAACCGGTGTTTGGTTTCACTCTTTCGCGCGCGCGCGCGCGATCGAGTGGGATGCTCTCTTCCCTCGCCTCGATACTGCGAAATCTGTTCTAAACACGCTCACATACACTTCGAGTGCATTAAATCATGACCGCTTAATAAACGTGAAAAATATAAAAGTTTTTGTATTATTTAAGCGTTCAATAAAATCTTGTGATTTTAATTTATTTGTGTTGGTTTTTTTTTTTTTTTTGAAATTCCATTGTATAGTTCTCTGAATGCGGGTTTTTGCACAAGAGATTATAAAAACATAATATGTTAATATAATACATATAATAATATTATATATATTATTTTAATATGTTATATTATATTTTTCTGCATATATTTTTGTTTATTCAGACTTACAATGATTACGATAAAGATCGAACGTCTCAGTTACTGTTTTATTTCTGATCTACATGCGTCTCTTCTCACAATGGCCTTTTATGACTTTACATGGTTCAATTTTCATCTTGTTTTTTTAAAAAAAAGTAAAATAAAAATTTCGGAATAAATAAATCCTCTTTCGCACACAACGCACGGTTTTTGAGGTTGAATCGAGAAGGAAACGCAAGACGTTTCTCAAAAGAATCTTACGTTCGCGCGTATTTACAACTGTTTTTATCCCAGCCGTGCGTATTACACTGCTATCTTCCTTCTGGCAATATCGCAAAACGAATATATACGTTTCGGACTGCACGTGTTGCGTTCACGTCTTTCCTCGCTCCGAGTCCGGTATTGCACTGTCGACGAAGTCTGCGTCCTCTCTCATCCATCACCTAGCTAAGAATCGCCTGATAGCTGAGGAAACGACGAAGGAAGGCCTCGCAAAGGCCGACGCGATATCTCGACACGACGTTGCGATTTGTCCACGAACTATGTGTGTGTGTTTGTACGTTCCATCATTTTGGAACAAAATTCCCGTCGTTCTCGTCGGTTGGGAGTGTCCCGAGAGAAGTCTCGTTGCAATTCCTCGTCGTCGTTCGTGTAATTCTGACGCTCGGCGCATCGATCGCGCTCAATAATTTCTCAATACATGATTATCGCCGATGCATTTCTCAGAAAGACTTTGCGACTGGATCACAGATTCGTTACCTAAAACCGTGTTGCAGATTTGAAAATCTATCGAGTAACGGTGTTAATATTTTTTTAATTTATGCGACAGAGAATTGTTATTTTCTTCTTTCCATCAAAGTACGTCATCAGAATAGAGAATTAAAATATATTTTTTAAGTCGTATACACAATTGAAGAGAGCGAGACAAGAAGCGAACATTTCTCGCGACGTTTATGCGCTCATTGCGATACGATTGCGTCGAAAAGGCGGGCGGACTCGCTTTTATCGTTCGAGCGAGAACTGCGAAGGGCGGTTATTATTAATTGCTTCCAGAGGGTTTTACAACCCAGCGGTTAAAGCCACGGTCTTTTTTACGAGCACCGAATGAGCCGGGGGAAGCTCAACTCGCTTTTCCCACCGCAACGGCGCGCTCCACGCGCGCGCTCTCTTCCCGCTCCGAACACTCGACCGGAAACTTCATTTACATCGGCAGCATCTATAAAACGGATTAATTGCAGCTGGCCGCGCGACGAGTGCCGGCATGCACATATCCGAGAACGTCCAACAGATAAAATTTATCCGCAAGCGAGTTCTTTTCCGAATAGTCATAGCGTGACTTCGAAATTCACTTCCTATTATATTAATGTAATATTAGAAACTTTAATATATACAGAGAGAGAAATATGCGAGTGATAAAATTGTTTTTATAAACGCATATACGTGCGTGTAAAATACTTGAAATGAGAAAAGCAGAAATTTGTAATCGTAAACTCGCGCGGTTGTGCGAAAAAGAGAAAATATGTATACGTGAAATTAAAATTTCGATGTGTTCCTTTACAATTGTAATTAGATCAATTCGCGCTCGTGAATCCGCCTGGGAATATTGACGAAATTTCAAATGCGATTTAAACTCTGCGCATTAATTTGCAGAATTTTTTTATGGAAATAATTTCGAAAAAGAACCACGGGAAACGAATTACATTTATTTATATTAATTTCGCAATTACGTTTTTACGACGGCAATTTATAATGTATACAATGATAAATAATATAACGAACACGGGAAATTTGCGTGTAAATTAGTTTGCAATTTTAAACGTGTGCAAAGCTCTAAGAGGATAATGTTAAGGATATAGTTCATGAATAAAGTAAAATTTTGCCATTGGTTAAAAGTAGAAAACACTATTACCGCATACAAATCAACGAGTTTTAAATGGGAAACCGCGCTAGGGAAAATGAAAAGACAAAAGTTGGATCATTTAACGAATTAACAATTATAATCCGCGATTAGAATTCCCCGTGATTAGCATAAGTCCGCGCGTCAATGCGGCCGAAAAGTTTCCGGCGTTTGTGCGCCAGTGCCAAAATAATCACGAGGGTGGGAGTAATTTTATGCGATCGCGCTGGAGATGAGGGAAAAGTAGCCGGCGAAGTAGTTGAAGTACGTTAAGTCAGGGAACCTTGCTATCTTAACAAGATAAATCACGAAGCGCCATTGAAATTAATTTCTTTTGTTTAATATCGTATTATTATATTAAAAATTATACAAACGGGGACTAAATTGAAATTAAACAGTAAAATTTGTTTTCAAATGTTCTTTTCATTCTTATTTTCTGATGAAAATGTGCACTCGTGTTATTTCTCTTCTCTTTTTTTCTAAATTTAAAATATCGAGAGACAACATGGTGTACAGAACACCATCTGTACGTATCTTTTCTAGTACGACGCGTTGATAATGCGAAAGATATGGATATGTTATCGTTGCACAGTAAAGTTCGTGTTATCAGTATAAACGAGATATCATGTGTGACGTTATATATCATCGCACAGTAAAGTCCGTATTACCAGCAAGTGTAACTGCAATTCATACGATCGATTCATATTTGTTATCGTCAATTGTTTTAGTTTAACCATTAATTTTCCTGCATTGTTGCTAGATGGTGTCTGCTGTACACAAGGTAAGTCTTCAGCGGCTTGATTGATTCGTTTTGTTGCTGCTAGATGACAGATATTGTAAAATTATGTTTAAATCGTCTCAATCGTCTATTTTACATTTTATTAAGAAATAAACTGCTAATTGAAAAAAAAAACATTTTTTGTAGACGTGATTCTTTAGAGAATTCTCTGGCACAGTATATTTTCAGTAATTTCTTTTTTATTTTTAAAGATATGACTTGAACATAAATAACTATCTTTAGAAAAGGAATTACTGAATAAAAATACGTTTTAGAAAGGGTAAATATAGATTTATTATTTTTTTGTTGGCGTAGTTCTCTGGAGAATTCTCTGGCACAATATATTTTCAGTAATTTCTTTTTTATTTTTAAAGATATGACTTGAACATAAATAACTATCTTTAGGAAAGGAATACTGAATAAAAATACGTTTTAGAAAGAATAAATATAGATTTATTATTTAAATAATATGCTATTTGTACACGATGTATATTATTTTTATTTGCATCAACTCGTACAATATAAAATGTGTGTGTAAACGTTAATACAAGATATCATCTGTACTCAAGTTAACGAGTAAGTAAATGTTTACGTATAAAAGAAGTATAAAGTAACGTGTACAATTATCGTATATTTTCTATTTAAAGAAGTCCATCAATCTTCTCGTATAAAAAATAAAACAAGTTGCTTTGGTATGCTAATTTTTGTAGACAATGGATCTCTCTTCGTGCTCGTTGACTTTTGCACTTAAACTTTTTTCGTCTGATTTTAGTATTTTGTTTTTCATGGATATTTTTAACTCGTTCAACACGTTCTGCAGATTACCGTAGACTTCATTTTCATAGAGAAGTTTTGAATGAATAGAATATTGCGTGGCAATTTTGTTCAACAGATTTCTGAACCGCGGCTGAAGTTTGCGGAATGTTTCTTCGGCTCTTAAACGACGATTTCTCTCCTTTGCAAAAACCTCCGTGCTATTTTCCAAAGTCGATATCAGATTTCGATTGCTCTCTATCACAAACGACAAGCATCTTTTCAATTCGTACGCATTTGTCCATTTCGTGCGATTTCTCGTAATTGCGTTGCGCGGTTCGCGTTTCTTGCCATTGGGTCGCCACAATTGCGAAGTACAACTGTGTTGTTTCTTCACTTGAAGATCCTACAAACGTAATAATACATAAAATACAAGTAAACATACAGAATAAATGTTAAATATTAAGTTTTAAATTATTAATTAAACGGGGATTCTTGCGTGGACCACTTACAGTTTGATGTTTGGAAAATTTAGTCTTTTTCAAAGTTTGTTGAGAAGACATGTTCTTCGAAATCATCAGAACACGTTTATGGCTCAGCAATCGTTTCTTCATCGGCATTCTTTCCCCTTTACGTTTTCTCGCCTTCAGAAATTTGCGAATAATTTGCAACATGTCAACAGGTACTTTGTTATCTCGAAGATCAATGTGCGTAAGCACGCTGTTTGTTTGCAGAAGCTCGAGCACACTTTCCCCTCCGCGTTGAGTGATCCCGCAAGACCGTAGATACAGCTTTTTCAACCAGAAGTCGTTTTTCAGCATACATATCAATTGTCGCAAGCCAGCGTTGCCGAATTTGCAATTCCCGTTGAGTATCAGTACTTGCAGTCCTTCCTCCTGAAAAATATTTAAGTGCGACGTTAAAGAATTATGTAATAAGATACCATTTTAATTACATATTGTTGCTTAATAGAGGTGCGATACGTACCTCTATTGGATGATCGTCTCGAGGAACCTTCGATTCTTTCCAAATGCTTTGCAACAAATCCGTTTTTCTCTTTTTCAAAAACAGCGACAACATACTAGCGCTTCTATCGGTGAGACGGCACGACGACAGATTTAACATACAAAGACTCGAATTATGTTGTAACTTTTCCAGCACCATATTACATCCTGCAAAATAAGATACGAATATTGATTGATTATTCTGTGACAATTGAAATTTATTTTTCTACTATTATCCAAACTTAATAGTAATTTTAATTTACAAATATTTTACAAATAATTATTATTTTAAATGTTTGCTTTTATAAATTGTATGTGTGATACAAACCTGTGTCTCCTATACAACATCTGGCCAACGACAAGCTTTGTAGATTTCGATTACTTGTTAACCCATCGCTTAGAATCTCTAGATACTTGAGTGGCAAAGGAACACCGTCGAGTGCCAGACTGGTGATCATCAACGAGTTTCTCAAGCAATCAGCAACGGATTGGGCGAAGCGCCGTAGCAGATAATTCGTATATAAAACTGGCTGTTCTCGTTCCTTTCGCGCGCATCTCCTGAATGTGTGAGTAGAATGCCAGTCCATTTGCCATTTTGCAATTTTTTTTTTTTTTTGTATTATTGCTTGTTGGCATTGGTCATATATTTTTTGTTTTAACTTTCCCATTGACCATTCCCTTGGTCTCTTCGCGCGCGCAATGTTATCTGCAAACTCAAACTTACAGGAAGTAGTATCCGAAAAGAAAGATTGTTTGTAATATTTTATTTTTTGCTCATTAAGAGATATTTTACGTGTCACAGTGCTATTTACAAACTCTGTTTTTAGAGATAATCAAAAATTGGAAATAAAATATATATAAATGTTTCTATATATATGTATACATATATACAAAATCATAGTAAGAAGAAACACATATAGTAAACCCACTTCGAGTCTATATAAAATCTAATAACGTTATTTTCTTAATAAATATAATTTGGAGAGAAATAAATATGTTATTAATTTCGTTTTTAAAGCAAATGCTTCGAATGTGCTATAGTGAAATAATTTAAATAGGTGTTAATTGCGGAAGATAGAAAGAGAGAAAGAAGAGTAAAAACAAAGTATTCTAAAAAATACTAATTATTGTCACTACCTAAATATGTATTAATCTGCATGTTGAAAAGAACGCATCTGTTAAATAAAAATAAACTGTCTTAGATAAAAAAAAGGCGATTTTTTATCTAAGACATTTTTGTCATTTACCGTAATCTCACAAGTTTCTCTTCCGTATTCACTTTCTCTCTAATCTTTTTCCGACGACATCGACTATATATGCAAATTTTTGACAAGCTCCGATCTCGTATTATACTGTCCAGTATCGGCGACCAATCTTTAAAATTTATGTAATCGGCGCAAAATCGCAAGCAGTTCTTTGGAAGATGCAATTGCACTACCGGCAGGGGTTTTACGTTTTTATCGCGACACAGTACCTTAATTAAAAATTATATCATCTTATCGAGAAAAAAAATAGAGGAATTGCAACATTAAAGAGGGGAATTATTAAATAAAAACTGTCCGTAAATCTTTTACTCAATCAACAAAATTACAAACACAGTATATGTCTTATAAGTTAATATGTTGTATTTCTCACAAAGTAACAAGGTAACGCAATGAATTAATGGTTATGTGTGTTAAAACAAATTTGACAACGAACCTTGTATGTCCTCTCAAAATGTCCACTAGAATTTCTCACTTTATAATTCTGCATGTTAATTGTAACTTTGCACAATCACGCGAAGTTTTCACATACCTCGATATTCTCTATAAATTTTCGTCGAAATACACGTAATCGAGAAAATTTAAAAAATGTCAGATCGCATGTGATCTGAATGTGTACTAGAATAAAAAGTCGATAAAACAATATTGAACAGCTGAAAGCGTGTTATTATTTAAAAAACGTTCTATTATATATATAAATCAGATTTCTAAGTACGTACTTAAGTTTCGTATTTTCAAAGATTGTTGTTAAAATTATTGACAAGATATTGTTTAACGGAATTATCTAGTTTTTTTTTTAAAATAATCCTAGTCTTAATTACATCTTTAAATACACACACAAAGAGACGATAGTTTACGATTTGTTATATTTAAATGTAAATTAATTGCTATGTTAGAATTACTTGTGTATACATTGAAATTCAACTTACTTTTTTTACGTTGTTCTAACTTTGCTAACACATTATTGTACATATATATAAAATTAGCAAATTATACCTGAGTAATTATCTTACGTTATGATATGCGATATAGTATGTTAACACCTAAAGCATACGTACAATGTGCAAAGTGAGATGCTTATATGATTGTAGTTAATTTACTTACAAAAATCCTCTGAAATCATAAAATATAATGTATTAAGTAAATAGTTTAACGTTATATATTTTAGATCTACGCAAATATTAAATTAATTCGACAATAGAGACATAAGAAAGTTTAATTGCGTACTATGATTGTGGAAGACTACCTTTACGTCTCCTTATCCTCTTAATTGCCATATTTAAACGTTCGTATTTGTTGACGTTCGTATGTGTTAGTCAATATTGTTTTTGCTCGGTATCATATTAAAAAATATAAACCGATTATACTTCTTCATACATGGTCCTAAGTCTTCAAGAAGAATTTGAGGCCATCTTTCGTATATTCATCACTAATATCTCAGAAATTCATAACGATGGATATTATATGTGTGCATGTATTATTAGAGAAGATAAAAAAAAGGTGTAGAATAATTATAGTATCGATATAGATACCACTAAAAGTTTAATATCTTTCGCACAGAAAAAGAAATAAATCCTAAAGAAATATGGAGAAATCTTTTTTTTTTACGCTTCTTTGCGCGCTGGTTGTTTATTTCTGTCTTTTTAAAATAATATTTTTATTATATTTTAATTTCTTTATACTATATTTACTTGCAAGTGGCGTCACGTGGAATTAAATGTAGACAAGGAGAAGAATTATTGCTTATCATTATTTGCGACGTGCAGTTGCTATTACTATCAGAATATATGAGTTTAAAATATATATATATATATGTATATTATCTACTGTTTTATAAACAGTAGAAAATAGAAGTTAAGATAAAGAAAAACAATTATTGATACGTATTCATTTATAAACACACTCAAGAAAGGCAATCAAACGAGAATTATTTGCAGTAAACACATCTCTTCACTTATTAATGTACACACATGCAATAATATTGTCAGAAAACGATGAAAAATATTTCTAAAGAATGGAACATTAACCATATAATAAATAACTACTTTTACATAATTAAGTATAACAATAAGTAGTATAAATGTATTATAATTAAATATCGTCGTTAATATTGTTTTAATAAAAAAAATCGTGCATTGTACAGACAAAAATTGTAGAGAGAATAATTTATAAATATTAAAAATATACACATTATATACGTATATCTTTGTATATTATATAATAAAATATTGTCTAGAAATATATGTGTAAAAGAGAGAAAATGTAGAAGGGGAAAATGTCAAATATTAAGTAAAATTGTAATAATGAAATTTTTTATACAAAGAGCGGGAATATATGTGTGTTAAAATTATATATATAAAGAAATGTTGCGTATAAAAAAGCAAAGTAAAATTTTTATATATATACTCTACAAATAAATTGATATTATACATGTAAATTGATAATATATATGTATATGTAAAAATGAAGCAATCTCAAGCGATCTAGTTTAAGAATATATTTATGCAATATACATTGGTGCATCTCTAAGTCTTGAAAAATTCAAAGGCACACACGTTGAAGTAGAATTTGTGTTAAAAGAAAGAAAACAATTACGACATAAGAATATAGTAAATTAGATAGACAAATGCCAAAGCTGTTGCGCAAACACAACTTACGTCACGGAAATTCTAAAACGTCCCTAAGGAGTATCGCTTTATATAAAACGGCGGTTATGTTAAGCGATTAAATTTACAGTGATAATTTCCTGTCCTCTTTTATTTGCCATTCGCAAATTCTCTCTACCCTATTCCTCCTCCCGCCTCATCTCTGAGAACAACGATTGTGACTTAAATCCCCATGCAAACACGCGCTGATTTCTTCTATCTCTCGTGTGCACACTCTCCTTTGTATGATCAAACACTGCTCGAAATATACGCGCGTGGCTTTAATTTAAATGATATCGAGATGACGGGGAAGCATTTTTAAGCAAGACACATTGAACGAATGAATTACGCAGATTGCGAGACATCTGCTCCGTCCTCGGGAAATCGCACAATTTAGTCAGTGAGTTTGAGGCCACTGCGCTGCCTACATCTAGAGAATCTGTCTTCATTAAAATCTCGTACACACTTCGAAGTGCGTGTCGCTTAACAATGCGTCGTTCGCGATTGTTCGAACCGCTCGCCAGTGAAATCGTCGTTGTCAACGTTGTCATCGTCGTCGTTGTCGCCGTGGTCGTTGTCGCTGTTGTTTCGCCGTGATCGTTACGTGATATCGCGAAAGTTCACAGCGGAAAAAAAGTTTCACTTTCATTTCGCTAGCTTCGCGGAAATTGTCTTTTTTTTCACGTTTGCAAGAGATGCATCAAGATAATTTGTGACCTCGAAGCTCTGATAGAGTAGGATATAGATGAACAGAACCCTGGCTATTTCAAAGGCAATTAACAGCTTTGCTCCTATTTATTAAAGTATCTAATAGTGTCTTTTTATCTTATTATTGTGCTTGTTTTTATCTCGTTACTGTGATGACCCGAGCTGATCTCGCGTCTCTCGATTTTGCTTTCAACTCGCAAAATCTCGCGAAAATATTAAAACTATTTTGGGTTATTTTTTGTTTTTTTTTTTAATATTAACAGAAGAGCTTTTTACTACGATTTTTATCTAATTTTGGAAAAATTGTTAGTTCTGTAAAAATTTTGAACGTCTGCTTTAGGAACTGCATAGAATTGCATCACTACGAAAACAATGCCTCCGACAATTATGCACACAATACTATTTGCCTGCTTCATGCCCACACACCTCGTAATCGAACGAATTACGCGAACGACTATCTCGCGCGCAGAACGTCTGTGAGATTGCGCACCGAGAGAAGATCACCGTGGAGGCTGCCGCGTACAGACGATACGAGCTATTTACGAGATGCGCCGCGAACTTTTGAATTTTACGTAGACACACTTTCGACGACGAGATAAGATAAAACCGAACTGAAGAACTGAAAATTCGCACTGACGCGTGACCCCGGTATGCGCAAGTCGATTTTTACGATCCCTTGTCCTTGCGAATCGGTGAGCAATTAACTTCCGAGTGTGCTCGCGTCGACGTAACAAATCTCTTCTAATTGTTTTGCGTGGGAAACGCCGGCGAATATAGTCTCGATTGACTCGGCGGCATGTATCGTTTTAGCGTTTGATCTAGCGCGACTCGAGCAATCTTTAGCATATCGTTTCAAAGTAGTGTTCGGTCGACACAATTAGCGCAATTTCTTATGCGCGTTAATTAATATAAAAGAATTGTTCGCGTTCGATCGAATGTACGGGTTATGCGAAATCAATGCGCAAAAGATTGTTTCCTGCGATCTTGGAATAAGCGAACTGATATCAAGCATGAGCGTGCATTTTTATGCGGTAAGTTTTAAACTCAACGACTTCCGAGCTCGTGAAAATTTCTGTTCTCTTTCTTGTCTTTTCTTTCTCGTCTTCATTTTTTCAAAGATTTATTTTACGTTAAAATTGTCGCTATGAACCGGAATGTAACCTAAAAATTATACTTTGTCACGTCTGTCATCGACGGCTCTTCAGAATCCGACCGGATGCTGCTCAAAGTTACCGACGATGCGAGAAACGTCAGAGAGGTATTGCATGAAATAGGAATTCGTTTCGAGAATGGGATGCAAGACTAGCATACTGAAGCGCATGAAGGATAAAGTCGAGCTGGAGAAAAGCGTATCGTCGACCAGAAGTTCTCTCGTTACAAGCGGTACGTAAACTTTCGTTCTTTTCTTTCTCTATTACTGACGTTAGTAATTTCGTGACTATTGTGACTTTTTTTGAAGAAATCGATTGTTACAATAATTCTTTAAAACGTAGAGATTTAAAACTCGAAAACATGGAGTAAGCAATTTTTAAAATACATTTTTATAACAGTGCAAAACTCTAAACACAAGCGATTGATGTAATATTGTTTTTTTTTTTTTTTTTTTTAGTAATAGTTTATATATTCATGTAAGTTACAAATTCAGAAGTTAGTTTTGTTTTTAGTTTTTTCGGGAGTGGTGACAATCGCATTTTCGTATATTTCTAATAAAGAATTACTAAAAAAAAATAAAGCAAAATATAATATTTATTGTTGTAACTATCGTTATGTTTTGTGTTAACTATCGTTCCAGTTTTCAAAGAGCGACGTTAGAAACCGCGTATATCAGTCTTGTCTAAACAGTTTGTCATAAAGTTTAAATACTTCCTTCCGGTTGTACGCGATGTTATCAAGTTTGCGCATATTTGGCCGCTGGGCATGCAGCTGGAAAATTTCAAAGCATCTAACAATCTTTTCTCGAAGGTCGACTCGTCGACAGTTACGATCGTTCTCGGGGGGGGGCTGATAACTCGGTTGCGAGAGAAGCTATGTTTTCTTCGCAAAATCTTCCTTTTTACAATTTTTTATTCATAATTTTTTTTAAATAATTTTTTTATCTCCGATATTTTCTAAACCGCAATTTTTACGCAAGAAATGTTTTCATCAATAAATATTTATTAAATTACTTAAAAAACTTGTACTTACATCAACTGTTCCCGTTAACTCCAACACTTTATTTTTCCTCACTTAATTTTTCCTAAACCCCTAATTTTAAAATTTTTCAATATTTTTACTGACCGTGAATTTTATTATCTCAATTTTTTAACGAGCTACACAGAAATTTCAAATAATTTATCATTTTTATACGATTACATGGGATCTTGTGCGTTTATTGTGCAAATGTTTGTTTCTGCCTTCCGGGGTTTTGCCACTGTGAACGATATTATGATCGACGTTTCAACAGAAGTTGAATAATAATCAGTATAATTAATGTTATCGTCGCGTCCGTGTCACGGATAAGCGTATCTTTGGCACAGAACGGAGAAGGGAAAGGCAGGGAGTTTCAGGTAACAGTGATTCTCCTTGACCTAGTCTCTCTACGAGTGAGCGCGTAATGCGTGTGCCACGCTGGAGCCATCGTTCGAGACGTGAATTAATCAGACACATGGATCTCTAGACAGAAGTCTGCGACTTTCAGTACGTTTCTAGTTTTGCGATTTAGGAGTCCCCGCGCGGCGCGGCACCGTTTGGCCGAATAATATTTCGTTCTTTCAAGGATCGCGATTCTAGGACACATAGGTAATTCATTTGTTCTCCGCGCGCCAAGGATCTCTGCCATTTCTATTTCTGTATATACATTTATTCTATTATAGTTTTGTATGTCAG
>QVOB01010891.1:0-13464 GCA_014839585.1 Pseudomyrmex concolor | reverse complement strand
ATAAAATTATGTAGTTTGAATGAAATAAATATGAGTCAAACAAATCGAATTATTAAATTTAAAGAAACCGTTCTCTCTGTGTATTTATTTCTGTTTATCAGTCATTGTATATACATCAACTTACATATTTATTTCTGTTACTTACAAAAAAATACACTATAATTACTAAAATACACTCTAATTAGTAAAACGAAAAAAATTTTTTAAATCATTAATCAATATTATATTCGGGTATTAAAGCGGCAAATTGGCCTCAAAGGAGCCTACGGAGTCGCGCGATCTAATCAATAATATAAAATATATTCAGTTTAAAATCCACAAATTAAATTCGTAGATAAAGTGACACGTAAATTTAATTAAAGAATGATTTAAAACTTCTCATTAAGAAACTTTTAAGTCGCTCTTTAATTGAATCTAACTTCGATCGCGGAGCATTACTTTATCTCCAATTAAATCGTCGCAAATACTGATAATGAAAAGAGTAAAAAATAGTAAAGAAAAAGAATAGAAAAGAATATAAAAAAAAATAGTTTATCGTTTTTTTTTACACAGAAACTCTTTGTGGTTTTAGAAAAAAAATACAACGCTCCAAAACTTGATGTAAAAACTATGACATTCCATATACTCTTCTGCCGCATTCTACTCGCGCGGTTTTGTGACATCTCTGTTCTGTTGCTGCATGACTGCAGCTACCTGACCGCACATGTGTGTACGTAGAACAGTTCATTTATTGTGTCCAGAGCACACAGAGATCATAGAAGAGAGAACGACACGGAGATATAGAGCGGGCAACGAGGAGAGAAGCAGACTGTTGTGTGTGTGTATGTACAGTATGTACATACATATATACATACATAAATGCGTTGAGAATAGGCGTAGAATCGTTTCCGTTTCCCCTTCTTCGCGCCGCGAAGACCATGTGAGTTCCATCGTTGGGTTTAATATCCGAACAGAGTCTTCGTGGTGACTTTCAGGACCGGCGGTCTGCTAGCGACGCAATCTCAGCTGACCGTCTTTCACATGAACGAAATGCGTCAGAATTCTTGAGAAGCTCTCTCGTGCAGGTGAACACCGAGATTCTCCGTCACGAAAACAAGCGTCGGTGTTTTATTTAAATGGTGCCTTTCTAGATGTAACTGTAGTCGCTCGAGAGTTATATAGAGTTGTCTATATGGTAGTTATCCACGTAAAAATAGTCACACACCGGTAGTATCACGCTTCTCTTTGTTCTCGGCTGATTGCGGCTGTATAATAAGTAAATTTAGTTTGAATAAAAACGAGAGTGCAGTTTTCAGTGATTGTACAAATGTAATCAGTACGTTAATAACAATTTTTTAGTTGCAAAAAAAAGCGAGCTCCTTGGATCAGTTTGGATGACATTGGAGTATAGGTGACTATAGGTGATTTTGAAGTTGTATGTCTTGTTTTAATAATATTGATTAACTAAAAGCAATTGCTTCAAAAGATATTTTATGTAAATAAATTTTGTTAATATTTTAAAAAATTTATTTTATCTCTCGAATTAAATTAGAGAAAAATATTTCTTAATATTTATTTTTTATCATATTTTTACTTTCTGATTGCATTATACGCTATGCATATATTTTATGCATTACAAATATAAATTTTATCACTTTTATTGCAAGATATGTCATATGAAAATACAAATATTAATATTTTTACTCACATAAATTGTTAAAAATATTTAACATTTATTTTGGGATTACATTCGCAAATATTGATCTTTTCCAGTTTGCTGCACATAACAAATTCGCGCTGAATATTTTTGAACGTGCAACTGTTTATCTCTCGGCAAAAATATCGTGACGCTTTAATATGAGAAAATTCATTGCTACGTTAAACACTCTGACACTTTTCACTAACAATCTGCAGTCATAGAGTCATTTACAATGTGACGTAAACTACACATTATAAACTGTAAACTATAAACTTTTGTACAGTAGCATATTTATCAATAATGATAAAATAAGAATACAGGTCAGAGTGTATATTTTGCTGATAAAACAAAAGAACAATTATTACTTTTACAAATATCTCTCTAAGTATTTTAAACGAGACATTTAAATGAGAATATTATCCAAATTAAAAATGTAATATGCAAATCTAATTTGCAACTTCTTGTAACACACAGATGCAAAATAAAATGTGTTGAAAGATTCTGAGAAAAGTGAAAGCATTGTCTGCCAGTTGGCAGAATAAACTGGCATAATCGTTCGTCTCGTCAAAATTTAACAGCATCCGGCTCTTACTTTAGTTAATCTTCTCTCGTGTATAACTCGGTAGCTTGAACATTAATAATTCTCGTAAATGAGAGCGGAGCAATTTATTTTTGATTAATAATCTATCTCACGCTTTTACAAATATTGTAAGAGATAAAAATTTAAAAAATTTAAGTTTACACTCAATTGTCAAATTAAATTGACTTAAAATTGAAGTTTAATTTGTATTTTAATTATAATTTGCAATTTTAAATTTTTAACATAGAATAACCATGTATAGAAAATAATAATGATCTAATTACTTGAGCATGAGATAATATAGATTATAGGTTTTGAAGATCGACGTTCTCGGAAGAATAATGTGCGTATACATATATCTAATCTTGACCTTGATCTTTCTTTTGACGTTGCTATTATTGTACATCATTAAATTGGCAGTAATAAAAACAAAGCGAGAAACACAGAGAAGCTAGATTACAGCAAAAGGTTCGGAGATAACGCAAGACTTATGACTGAAATAAAACACGATCTTAATAAATTTCATTAATATATGTTGCACAAATAAGAGGTAACAATCACAATAAACTAGCTTAAAAATTAGGAGAGATGAATTAAAATTAAAATAGCATAAATTGTTCGAGCCGAAGATAACGTACACACGTGAGTAAAATAAATTTCTTTGGATTAAATTGGAACATTAAAAATGTAGGAAATAAAAAGGTGAAACAAACGTAGAATAAAAAAAGACAGTTTGAATTTATAAATATAAAAGTTTGTAAACTATTGTCTTTTATTTTAAATTCTCTTTCTTTAGATCGCATAGCACGAAAAAAAAATTTCGGCTAAAACAGATCTTTGTATTCACTTGCTGTGGTTAAAAAAAAAAAAAAACAATCCGTGCTTCTACATAGAAGCACGAGATACAAACTGCAAGGACAATTGCGTATACGAGTGAGGTAGACTTCATTAGTGCGGGAATGCGGAAATTCCATCGATCATTGGCTTTACAAAGAGGACAGACGTCACAGGAAACATTTGTGTGAAATATCGTTGCATAGTGAATTCGGTCGCTACAACATATTATTCAGCTTCTCTTCGTATCATCCACTTTAATTTTCAGGTTTTAAATATCCGTTCGGATTTTTCGAAGAAAAAATATGTATGCTAAAGTACAAAAGTAAAATATATATGCTAGTACGTATGCTAAATAGATGCTAAAAATAATTTAAAACATAAAAATATCTTTTATGAGAAATGTTGATTTATTTCTGATTAAACAATTTATTTTATCTCTTAGTTCTAACGCTCATATCCGAAGACGTGTAAATCCGGTCAGATTGCTTAACAACGCGATCTAAGAACAATTCGTACTTTGATAAAAAAAGTGAGATAACAAGTAATGTACATTATGAACAAGCAAACTCAATTTAACTTTCGTTGTCAGAGTAATAGAGTCTGATGTGAAACTGTAAACATGTTTTTGTTTCTCATCCATTTCTTACATTCGAACGACGCGCAGATGTGTAAAACTTCTTATAAATATGAAAAACACATTGCTGATATTTTTAAATTCTATATCTCATGTATCTTTGAGCGTTAAATAATAATATTTGACGCAAAACTGACGCAGAGCGGCCTAATATCAATCGATCATAAATTAAGAAGAAGAATACACGAAAGTGTATTCTTAAAATTAATTCCGTTAATTAACGAATTGTTCTTTATCAATGTCATCATTTCATCTGTCATCATTTTGGCGAGTGTCGCACATTTTTCTCAAGTTGTCGATCGCAAATGTGACGTGCTTCTCTTGCACGTACATACTATGGTGTTAAGTTTCGCATTATCGCATCCTGACGGTGTCGCGTTTTATCTCAACCTTAGTTCCTGAAAAAAAAACTTTAACGTCTGAACCGCTTGTCAGTATCGTCTTCAATGCAATTCCGATCGTAAAATGTAGAGCGAGAAGCCGAGATGTCGACGAGACATACATATATTTCTCTCACAGAGACGTGAAAATAAAAGTTTCTTAATTTTTCTCTTCGAAAGACTATTGAAATCGAATGAAAATATTTCAGGGCGTTTTGTTTCGTGTAAAGATTTATTATAGGTCGCGAAATGAAATTTACATTTAGCGACCAAAATATTCACAGCGACGAGAGATTTAAGGGCCGACGCTCTCGAACCAAAAACTAATATATTTCGTTACCGCGAGTTGTTGGAAATTCTGATGCATGCAGATGACTATTCAACGCCGAGGAAACAATGAAAATTCCAGGTGACAAATATGTATCTCGATCGCGCGGCAGCACGCAATTCGTCTGTACAGACTAACTTCCTGTGTGCTCATGTATAAGTACATGTATGTGTACAATGGTGCACATCTTCTGATGCACTTGTTAGACTCGTACGGAATTCCGAGCGACTTACGCATAGTACACGGACGTGTGTGTGTGTGTTGTCATTTACTGAGCAGCATTGCACACATGCCTTTTCATTAGTAGGTTACCTACTCGTGCATGTACGTTGACGTGCCGCACGTGCTGCTCGCGTAAGACGATCATTTTAACAGTTGACACAATCAACTGGTTATTTTTTTGTGGGAGAGGTAACGTGTTAACTCGTATTTAACTTATTTACTTTCTCACGTGCTCGTTTTAAAACTTTTGTGCTTTCACGAATATTTACGGTTTTACCGTGTAACGTGTTAACGCTGTCTACTTGAACATTTTGTAACATTTTGTTTATTCTAAAGAAAAACTATTTCTGTTATCTAACATGTTGCAAAATATATATTCAAGATTTACTGTTGACAGTGTATTACCTTGTGCGTTCGCGGAATCGCAACGCGTGCATTGGTCGACACCTGTTACGTTTGCCACTCAATATTCTCTCAGTTGCCATGTAGAAATTAGAGTCATCGTGCATTTGATATTTTTGCATACACGCATTTTCTAATTTACATCACGTTTTTCATGTGTTACTGTTCAAAGGTAAAATCACGTAACTCGAGATGCTCGTGAAAGTCTTTACTCGCAATTTTTTTTTTTTTTTTTTTTTATATACCAACAAATTCTCGTAATTCTCAGTGAAAGTGGATTCCACGACTGGTCGTCCTTGAACTGCTGCAAGAATCGACACCTTTATCGTTTTAAAATTAGTGATCGATTAAACAAGCTAATAAAAATTTATAAATGTTGAGCGTTCTCGTAATAATAATTAACATCTGGTTAGTAACTGATAATGATTTACCTCCTGTGATGTACGTCATGAATCTCCAATTATGATAAATTAAAACTATTAAACGTGTGACACAATAATAAGATAAGATAATGGAGATATATGTTTAAGATTAGGGAGGTATACATATATTCTCTGCATTTGCATTTCGTATTCTTACGACGTATATAATTGTAGGAAATACGCGACTCCTTCATAGTGATTTCGTATTTCGACACAGTATCTCGACGCGATTCTCGTGACGCGCTTAAAAACTCTGCACTTCAAAATTCTTATCTTCAAACGGAGCGATAACACATCGTTCTATCGCGTGAAAATAGATACGCATCTTTTTGCAAAAACAGAAAAAAAAAGAAAGACAAACAGAATAACAAGTATAACAAACAAATAGAAAAACTGAATTGAAAATTAACGATTGTTTATCTTTCCGATCGCAAAACACAATAAAGTTAATTACTGGGCGAGGTTGCCGCGGCGGCGGTCCGTTCGAGAGAGATATATATCCGTGAAACATAAGCGCATCTGTCATTTCGTTTTCTGCTTTCAGTCCGGCCAGCCGAGAGACTTAGAAAGCTGAATGGATACTTTGAGGCCGTCGCTCGGAAAGATATGTGGAATATCTGCGTTATGGCTTCTTCTGTCGCTGCTACCCGCCGCGTTTGCTTCCTACAGTATCGGCGTGGGAAGAGCTGACAGCACGGGACCCGCCGCAGAAATTGTATTCGTCAGTATCAGAGCAGAGTTGTGTATTTAAAAAAAAAATTGATATGCGCCGAAGTAACGAAAAGCGCAAAATCAATTTATTTTAATAAAAAACTAAAATACACTACAGAGAGAGAAAGAAAGAATACTGGAAAAAATCTTAGTAAAAATTTTGTTATTGATTAGATTGACGATGTAATTAAAACGAACAATGAGAGATTTGAAATTTCCGTAACCGTTGTTTGTGCCTTTTATAGATGGGATACGCGAAAATGGATCAGAAAGGAAACGGTATTCATCTTCGCACGTTTTCCAGGGCTTTTATTATTGACGATGGCGAGGAGAGATTCGTGTTTGTCAGCGTGGACAGTGCGATGGTAGGCCACGACGTTCGACAAGAGGTAACGTATATTCATTCTCAATTACAAAATTGTGCATACCATCTACCTCTCTCTTGTCGCAACACATTAATTATTGTCGAGAATTGCTAATGTGATTAAATTTCAACACACAAGTATAGAGACAAATGCGTAATAAGATACGCGAATTTGGGTACAAAATAGTGTGTCAGTATTACGACATCTTAATCAACGTTCTTGTGGCTGCAGGTACTGCGCAAATTGCAATCCCAATTTGGCGATTTGTACACGGAGAGGAACGTGATGATTAGTGGCACTCACACACACTCGAGCCCAGGTGGTTTCATGCTCGACGTACTGTTTGATTTAACCACATTTGGCTTCGTCAGAGAATCATTCGACGCCATCGTTAACGGTATAACAAATGTGAGTTTACCGTACAAAATATGAATTATATCGCGAGTGATGTCGAGATAATCGCCGTTAACGAACCGATATGTATTTTTTTTTTTATATTGCAGAGCATCGTACGTGCTCACAACGCCGTTGTCCCAGGAAGGATTTTTATCGCTCACGGTCAAGTTTTAGACGCCAATATCAATAGAAGCCCGCAAGCCTATCACAACAATCCAAAAGCAGAAAGAGATAAGTACGTGATGATAAAACCTATCATTGGTTTTTTTTTGTTTTTTGTTTTGATCGAATGTTTAACCGTATTGTTTATCAATATAGTGTTTAGTAAAAATATATATTGTGAGAGAAAGAGAAAAAGAGAAAGAAGACGATACATTACGTTCTCAAATAAGACGAACAATTGAGCTGTAATTGCTTATTAAAGAGATTGCGGCGTGCGTTAGATACCGAATATTCACGGAAAATCTATTAATTCTCGGAATATATACAGAGCAACGTGTTCATTTCCTGTTACATAGTGTAAGACACATATGTCGACGTGTTCACAAGCAGCATTTCCCCTTTCCCTCCTTTTCCATACAACCGCCATATGTATTCTCGGAAATCCCGACATGTGGACGACGCGTTTATTCAGTGTGGAGACAGAAATCGCTTTATAATTGACCTTCCGACAATTTCAAAAGAAAATAAATAACTTTGCCTTAATGATTCTCGTTTGTGAGAAACAAAACGCGCTCGATATAAAAAATTTAATATACTTTAATATATTTTCAATATACTTTTTTTTTCAATTTCAGATACGAATATAATGTGGACAAGACACTGACGCAGATGCAATTTATCGGAGCCGACGATAAACCTCTGGGCGCTATAAATTGGTTTGCTGTGCATCCCACCAGCATGAACAATACCAATCACTTGGTGTCTAGTGACAATGTGGGCTACGCCTCGATCCTCTTCGAAAAAATGATGAATAAGGACGCTTTAGTTGGCAAGGTAGATATTTCATTAATACGAGTGTGTGTGTGTGTCTCGTTAAATAATTAATCCCGCAGAAATAACACAAGCAGCGATAAATACGCGCGACGCTCTATTTATAATATTTGAGGCGTGGATGCGCCGCGGATACACAATAAAGAGAAGAGATTAAATAAATCCGTCGCATCTCGAGAGCCAACAATTGCGAAAATTAAGTGCACGAGGGTTTCCACATTTAAATAAATTACCTCAAATGTTGCACATCGCGTGCAGACAGTAGTTCCATGAGAGCGCCTGTCCTTCTGTACTCTCGACGTTTACAGAAGATCGCGTGTGCCCGCCCGTCATTATCTCTTTTTCCCTTTCGAGCTAAATCCATTTGGCCTTACCGTTTCACAGCAACATGGTAATGTTGCACATAACAGCCTTTTTTTTTTTACCGCACAGCACTAATAAATTCTTAACTGCCGCATTGCGATAACAATGCGGCAGTGCATTTATATCTTATAACCAGAACTATATAGCGGTCATATATATATCAGTAGTTAAATAATACAGTTTGTAATTCTTGACTGTAAATACTGTGAATAAATACCTAATGCAAGCTAATGCGGTTAACCCCATAAAAACGGATTAAAACGTGATTACACGTTAATCTCGTTCACAGAAGCGAAATTCACATCAGAAAATGCGAAACAACTTTGCTTCTCTATAGAACGTAAGAGGTCTTATCCTAGAATAATTAATTGATTAACACAAGTTTATTGTATTGTTTACTGGAAATAAACCGCACTCCGCATTGTGCGATTCAATGAAATTCTATTTTATGACACAATGCAAACAAACTACAGTTTGTTTTATTTTTCATATTTATTGGAAATATCTCTCTTTAAGATTATAATCGAAACGCGCGGTATGTTACGGAAATTAATAGAATTTAATAAACTCTTTAGTAGTGTGAGTGACATAAATTTAAGATAAATATAATATCCATTGAAATAACAAAATAAAAAATAAAACACAATATCTTACAGCTCAAAAATCACACGAGAAAAATCTTTCTTCTTAAACCAGGGCTCGTTCGTAGCAGCTTTTGCCTCGACCAATCTGGGCGACGTCTCGCCGAACACACGTGGTCCGAAGTGTGAGTTCACCGGTAAAAACTGCTCCGATCAGTACACATGTCCCGGCAAAAATGAAATGTGCTTCGCCTCCGGTCCCGGCAAGGACATATTCGAGAGCACGAGCATCATCGCTCATAAGATTTACAAGGAGGCGGCGGTAAGTTGCGCTATATTTCTTGCTATTTTTATCTTGACAGTTTCCAACGTTTCTCTTTCTTCGTGTAACTTGTATGTATAACACAATAAAACGTTGCTTTTACACGCAACCGCGATTTTCATACATCGGACGGACTTCCTGATGAGATCCACATCCGTTTGAAAAAGTCGATCGACAAAAAATTCGATTTCTCTGTTTGCTTACACGTGAACGCCAAAAGTGGATGTTAATTAATTGAATGTGAAAATCGAATTACGCTGCCGCATTATTGTGCAAAAATGAAATAAATGAAAATCAGGGAATTTCATGGTCTTGGCAACGCGCGCAAGTTCACGACCAAGCGGCATTGAGGAAGAAATTGAATGCGTTATTACCGCGAATTGGGAACCGCGTGCCCATTTTGTCGGTGTGTATATTGTTAATTACGATACTACATGTGTTCTTTTTACCAGCGAAATCACCGACGTGTCAAGATGATTATCGAGCTGAGTTGAGTAATTCGCGCGCGTAGGGCGATTTAAGAGAGCGCGATTCGTTAATTAAGAATGAGTGCGCAATGCGCGTTTGTACGCATCGTGAAACATTCGCAGTTGTATCTGAAAACTGAAAGTTTTCTACATATACATATATTGCTTCATTACAATTACAACTCAATTATAACAATATCAGATATTTTAATTAAAGCGCAACTTGTTGCACATTTTTTTTTTATGTTTGAATCAATAAACCGATAATTAAACATTTGGCTAATAATTTAATTTGGAAAATAATATGAAATTCAAAGCAATCTAAAACTGTAAAAAACTTATCGGTTATTAAAATATTTAAAATATTTTTCATTTAAGATATTTTTTATGTTATTCCTGTGTTATCAAATGGCAATTTTTTTTTAATATACTGCAAGAGAAGAACTACATATGTTTGTTGTCCTACTGCTTGATTACGAAAAAAGTTTAGTAAAAGAGAAATTGCGAGTATCTTTCGAGCGTGTGAAATTCTTTTTTAGCGTTTAACTAAAACTTAAAGCTAAAATAATAACGGAATTTTCAGTCTCTGAATTGTTCTGAAATTTTAACGACTATTTGTTCAGCACGACTATTTGTTTTCTTCGGAACTACAATGATGCATTGTAACATTAATCAGTGGGAGAAATCAGAGAACTGCTCGGCAGTTCAATGAAAACTTCTTAGAGAGATCATATGTTATTTCGTTATCGTCAACTTCCTCTTCGTTGAATAAGTGAATGACGTCGATTTAGCTTGGAAACTCAATATTCGTGAGAAGACGTTATCTTCGCGATATTCTGCATTATACATTATATGTCAACAAAAATAAAGACACGAAACAAAATACTTCATCATTAATGATTTTCGATGTTGTTTTTATACAAAACCAGTTTTTGTTTTTTGTATAACGACGTAATTATTGTCATGTTGTCAATTCCTTTTTACACAATTTTATTTATGCACACGTGGGTACAAAAATCTTAATATCTACTTTTCTTACTCTTACAATACAATTTGTTTTTTTTTCTCAACTCGATCGTTTCTAAATACACAATTCAATTTTCTCTTCCCGCTTTCTTCCGATTTTATTTATCGCGTGGACTTTTTTTTCGTGGACTTCGAAGCTTTCAATTTCTAAAACTACATGTACGCGTCTATTGCACAAGGATCGTAAGAATTTCTCAAACAGTTAGATCACCGTGACACTTTTTACGAGACAGCAGGTCTCATATTTGCATACTGTTTTCGTAATCGTTTCTCAATTCACGGCACATACACGTTACTTCGAATAAAAATTGGGGCAATTCTCAATGTTCTCTCGAAATTTATGTTATTACGTCGTAGTCACACGCTATGTATAAGATTATAAATCGATAGCTTCGATGACATGCGCAGTTTTTTTTTTTTTTTTTTTTTTGAAGAAAATGCACGAGGCACCTTTGTGCGATTTTCGCGATTCATTCATTTAATAGAGTGTAAAATAAATTAAAAGGACTACTCCTGTAATCTCTCTGTGGGAGTAATCGATTCTCGCGCTGCTGTCAGGTGCAATCAAGCGCTTCGAAGTAGGGCTTCAGTATAATAATAATAATACATTGAAATTAAATAAGAAAAATACTTTTTATTTCAATTTGTAGAAAAATAAGATCAGAGATTTTATATATTAGGAAACAAAATCAAATTACGACAATGTGATAATGACGAAACTGAACGTACATACGTTCACACATTGCAATTTATTGAAATCGATATCAATAACACATAAAATTAAAAAAAAAAACAAATATATATATATATATATATATATATACTTTGTCACATCGACTAGCAGATCGATTAATGCCCTTTACGAACGAAGCGCTCGATTTTCGATGCTATTTACACAAAATGGCTGAGGTCTAGTAATGCTTCTCGTAGTCGTAGCTGTTGTAATGCGCCGGGGAGACGTATTTGACGATCGGGACCGGCTTCGGGACCGGATGTATCGCCGGTCCGACTTTCTTCACGACGGCGTTGAACCCGTTGTGATCATCCGCCGTGTATTCGACGATACGCACGCTTCCGTCGGGCTCGTTCACGCTGTACGAACCGTGAACGACGTCGCCGTCACGCACCTCGTGTTGCGTCTTCACATCGCCGGTGTGGGGATCGTGCACGCCATAATTGAAAGTGTATCTCGGATGCGACTGTAACAACAGAATAACATATGTAACATACATCGCGTTGACGTTATTATAATCCCGGAGTTTGCAATGAGTTGGCGAGATTATCCGCGCACAATGCTCGCGACACACTTTAACTATTTAATATGCACGTCACAGGCTCATGTTAGTCGGTGAGCTACAAATTTATTTTGCATTCTGCTCTTACGCGATCTGCCGCGGCAAATGTGGGATTTTGCGTTGAACGTGCATATTAATCCCACGGGGGACCACAATTTCGGACCGATAAAAAAAACCGTCTTGAAATGTCTTTAATTAATTTTACGTGAGATCTCGTTTCCAAGTTTTCTCTAATTTGATTTTTTGCGTACTTGTATGTACGTAACGCGACGCGTTATCGTATGTAATCATCTTGTACATTATAGCGTGCTATGTTTTCCTGTTGTGTGACGTTATACTCGCAGCGTCGTCGTTCTGGTGACAATTAACAACGCGAGAAAGCGACGACAATGAGCGTCGTGGAAAGAGAGGCGACAAATAAGATACGGCGAGAAACGGAGGAAGCACCGTCGCCGCTCTTCGCTGTTTGATGTGACAGGAATCTAAATTAATATATGCGACCCAGACGTTCCGTAATAATCTTTCCGCTCGTAAAAACACGATCGGCGTCGCGTGGCGACTTGGAATAATTTTAAGGGACAATTTCAAATCGAGTGCGAATTTAATATTACATAAACGTCGCTGAACGATTAACGAAGAAGCAAGATAAGTAAAAAGCATCAAAGTACGAGGAAATACAAATTTTTTCTTTAAAGAATGTTTCAAAAAAATTTTCTTTTAATTTAAATTTTTAAGAAATTTAAAAAATGCTCTCATCGCTTTTGAAACAGATATTACGCTCTTGAAAGAGAGTGCTTTGTAAACAAAATATTGCTACTCACGTAGTAATCGTGATCCTCGTCCGTGTGGTGGTGGTTGTAGCCGTGCAGTCCGTGCGACGCATCCAAGTGCAACGGCGATGCGGACACCGAGTGCACCGGGACCGCGACCGTCGGCAGAACTTTGTATTCAGTGGATCCTACGTATTCGTCGAGATCGCCGTAATCGCTGTAGGGCGACGACAGGCCATGGCCGCCGCTGTAGCCGCTGAGAACAACCGCGTTGGCGCACGCCAGCGCGGCGCAGAGAATCTTCTCTTTTCTTCTTCCCGTCAAAAAAAACTTTCTTAATATTTGTTTATCGGCGATTAGTTATAGTTATTACACACGTGCGCGCGCCTATATTTTGCATATAAATGTCCGACAGATGCGCGAAAAACATAGAAGAAAGCGAATCACCGTTTTCTGTCACCGCGGGCGATTTTCATTAGTCACCCATCGATGCGAGATCACGATCAACGCCGCGATGAAAGAGTCATCGAGACTGATGTATTGGGAAAGTTTCCGGAGAGACGCGCTTCTCGTGTTTCGATGTTTCGTTACGCCTTCATCGGGACGGAAGTCCTGTCGGCGAGTATAACGCCGTCCTTTTTCACTTTCACGCCGACCTTCTTACACGCGGCCGTACGATAGATCGTATACAT
>QVOB01010890.1:0-14091 GCA_014839585.1 Pseudomyrmex concolor | reverse complement strand
AATAAACCAATAAAAAATAAACTTTGAAATTAGAACATAACAGAAAAAAGAGAGAAAGAGCACTTTTCTTCCATTGAATAATCGAAGTGTGCACTGTATAAATATACATGCATATGTTATATTCGCATGCAACAGAAAAGAGAGGACAACACAGAAAGCGTGATAACAGATATATGCGAGATATATAACACATATATCTCGTTTATTCTATTTCTCGAATGAATTTAATTTTTATGCACAGACCACAGGTCAATATTAATCTCCGAGCGACTATATTCGAAGCTCTATATAACCGATCGAATTTTTAATTATAAGAGCGCAATATTCCGTTTTGCAATTTGTCGGAAATATAATGCAATAAATGATGCATATATTGCCGTCGCTAAATCTATCGGAAGCTATGCACGCGCGCATTGGAAAATTGCGCCCGATTATCGCGCAATTTACTGCCGCATTTGAAGCGACAAGAAGAGAGCAAACATTATATAGCTAGTTTTATCGTCATGAAAATTATAATGCGACAAAACTACGACGCAAGAAGGAAAAGAAGTACTTGTCAGTCGATAAACAACGCAATTTTGTTTTCAAATCACGCGGACATTTTTCGCGTTTTTTTTTTTTTTTTTTTTTTTTTTTTTTTTTTTTTCGAAAATACGGTTCACAGCGCGCGGGAACTTCTTCCGTGATCGTGCGCGCGGCTGGCGCACGTGCGTGATTGGCAGAAATTCATTTCGGGCGATTTACATGTCGCGCGGAAATTGCGTGTCTGGCGCGCGTATGCCGTGAGGCCCTTTGTTTAGATGGCAACGTTTGTCAACGGTTTCTCTCCGCGTTATAGGTGAGGTCTGTCGTCGTACGGCAGATAGCACCAGAAGGGAACGGCACGGAGAGAGAGAGAGAAAGAAAGTGACTCCAAGACAGCCGCCGAAATATTTGGGCACAGATGCAACGTCAAGATTACTTACGACTTCGATAATATCCGAAATGTTTAAATTCCCTCTTTTTGTCCCGTCCCAACAATGAACGTGTCAATAATTTCCTTCCTTGTTAATAACCTGTCCGTTTTTTTTTTACGTCAGCTTAGATCACTTTATTAATTATATTTCTGTAAATCTCGTAGTGTTTCAAAAATATATGAAAAATTAAGGCCACCACCAACAGCCGATACTGTGGCTCGTAGTTGCGTAACAATTGATTAATGAACAGTAAATTTAAACGGTGCTTTCTAATATTTCCTCAAGTTTTTGCATATATAAATCATTTTATTTAAAAGCGTGTTTACTATACGTATGAAACGGCAGCCAATCAGTTAATGCCAAATGACACTTTGAGAAATCGAAAAAGAGGTCCGCCGTGCGCAAACGTACATGTAACGTGAAAAAAAGCTTACCTTACGCAAAAAACCAGGGCGAAAGTTTTAATTGAATTAAATGAGACGTTTCATTTGGTTGAAAGTATCGCGGAAACACATTTTTCAAGAGATGAATACATTCTCACTTGTGAGATTCGTTCGAGCGTGTGTGCGCGCGTGCGCGCCAGTTGCACTATCCGGGCTACATGCATCGGGAGCCCCGCGATATTTGCCGATCAAACAGACTTTATAACGAGATGAGCGCGTGCTGTCTGTTGACGGAAAATATTGAACAAACGCAAGCTCCCCGGCATTGTCCTCGACAAAAGGGCCGGCCAGTTTGTTCGCGTCCAATGGAGGAACGCACCCCCTCGCCGACGACGACCCTTCGCGATCCTTCGGGATCCATATGCGAAACAAGCCTATTCAGACAGTATCGAGTGCTCTTGACACCGATTCACGGAATATCAATTTAATGGCTGGAACCAACATCCGTTCACGATTATCCGAACCAGATCTTGTCGTGGAAAAACGACGAACACAAAAAAAAGTCACGTCAAAAACTCTTGCTAAAAGAAATCTTTGTGACTGCATCAAACTCACTTTGTGATCGTTATATCTATATCTGGTTGGTTTATCATCTGAGAAAAGTGTGCTTGTTAGTTTTCCAACGTATTTACAACATTATCTCTTGGCGGCAAATAAATTATATTTTGTTCTAATGAATATTTCATTAGTAGAAGAAATTTATGCGAAGAGAGAGAGAGAGATATATATATATATATAGATAGATAGATAGATAGAGAAAGTGCTCAGTATTCACGCATGACAGCGAAGAACGCCCGACGTGACTAACAGACGAACCTACAGCAAACATCTGACGTAATGACGACCGTTAGAACGCGCGTGATGAACACTTGAGTTAGAAATGCAAATTAATCGACGCGGGGGATCGCAAGTGATCCATTCACCTCTCTGTGTCCATCCTTCTCTCCCGCCGGTATCAAACAGTGGCCTCGTAATGGGATAGCCCCGACCACAATACACCCTTCAGCGAGGCGGAAGAGAAACAAGGAAACAGCATTACCCGGGAAACGCGTCGGTAATCCCGACTCGATCCAAGAACCATCAGTATCAATGGATGTATCAGCGTCATTGTCGCGTCGTTATCGAGCTCGCGCGGCCGCGTAATTGTACAAAATTTCACAGAATAATCTCGTCTCGCAAAACTAACGCGCAAAACACAAAAGAGACAAAAAAAAATAAAAAAAATAAAAAAAAAAAAAATAAACGAACTTCACAATCTGTCTCCTTCCGAAACAATTGGAACGTCAATTTAATATATCGATATCTCGTAATGTATTCACGTTGTAATTAGGATTTCGATGATAACGCGATACGCGAGTCCGCGCGGTATCGCGTTTATTACGGCAACGTAAATTACATCATCCAATGGAATATACACGGTGCCATTATTGTCGACTAATGAGGTTATCGGAACGAATTGACCCTATACAAGCGGGGGCGGATATTTCGGCCGCCGATAATTGGCGCGCCGTATTATCCTCTCTCTCTCTCTCTCTCTCTCTCTCTCTCTGTCTCTCTCTGTCTCTCTGTCTCTCTCCTCGTCTCTCTCGCTCTCTTTCCGCCGCTTTGATCAAGACGTTAAGCTTTGGGGGATCGCGTGAAAGCGAGCTGTATAATCCTCGTAAATTTCCACGAGGCTCTCTTCGGTCAGTCGGAGAGAACGACAGTCACTCTCCAGATCCAAGGATTTAGGCGTGTGATGCTTGATGAAGAGGCCATTGCGCTAAGTCTAACCAGCAAAGCGGGGTGAGAGAGAGGATCGGGGAGAGGGAAGGTGGCCGTTCGGGCCACCGCCGGTGCTCCGTTAGGCGGCTTACGAGGCAGTTACCAGGCCGTTACCATGTCGATGGTACCACTTGTCTCGAGAGACCCGCACTACCTGCTTCCGCCGCCCTGCCCGGACGAATGACACGATTTCGGCCTCGGGGCATTCGGTTACACTTAACCCATCAATTGTCCGGTTAAACCTCGATACGATCGTTCGCGCGCGCTGATAACGCACTCTCGTGTGTTCCGTCTAGTTTCGTCGTATTTTTGACGTGTCAAGTCGAAAGAAAAACACCGATTATTTCTAGAACCAAATTTTTTCGCATTCTTCTAACGCAATAGCGCGGAATATGCGTTTCACCACGCGTTATCACATACCTTTGCGACAATAAAAATTGAGGAGAAATATATTTCTTACTTATTTACGCTAATAATTTTTTGAATGTTTAATTTTGAACGCGTAATTGTTGCGCGCTGAAACCTCAACGCGCGAGATATTTGAGGCGGATGTCGTACGAGGTATGAGAGACGGTAAAAAGAAAAAGAACGTGAGAATAAACGGCACCTTAGGCGCATCGTCGACTGCTGCTCCTCGTAGATAAAATAGACCAGGCCGTCCGAGTAAGATAGATGTAGCCAGTCGAAGGGGGATCGGCGCCAAAGAGCTTCTTAAATCACGGGCAATCATTTCTGACCAATCGGCGTACAGACTCGTGAGGATCAGAGCGCGGCAATTTACACTGCTCAGCGAATTTCTTTGCCCTCCCCTTCTTCTTTCTCGGCAAAGATGCCGCTTGTTATGTCGAAAATCACTTAAGACGATCTGCGCTTCCGCTTCGGTTTTTTTTATGCAGAAAAAGTACGTACGCGGCGACAAAAGTACGTACGCGCGTAAACGGTTTTATATAATTTCTCTTCTTTCTCTCATCAAGATATACAATATTTAGTATATATACATATGTCAATATTAATATATATAAAACCTATGTATCTTATCTAAATATATTTGCTGCGTGACATCAACATCCCAGCTGGCAGGGGTCGAATGACAGAAAGTATACTGTATTCAACCACTGCGTTCGTTATACGATCGATGTCATTTGCTTAGGAAATTACAGTCCTCTGTCACACTGAGTAATCTGCTTCGTTACACGCGACAACGTAACTCTGTCACTGGTACCGCAGCCGTGTTCCGCACGCCCAGACAGACAGACAGGCAGACGACCTTCCTCTTGCCTCTCTCTCTCTCTCTCTCTCTTTCTTTCTTTCTCCCTGTATGTGCTATCACGTAACCCTTTTCCCCTGTTTAATCCATTTTGCGACCGTATCCTTTTTTACGAGATCACGAAACAATCTCTGTCGCGGTAAAACGATGGATCCTCTCCGCATTCGCGCGCGATATCGGTTTCACATCTCTTTCTCCTTTTTCGCCTCTCGTCTACTTTTATCCGCGCCCGTCTCTCGGCCTCTCGGTGAGTTCTTCTCTCTTTACGGTATCTCTCAGACCAGAGAGACGATTTTTCGCCGGAAGGAACGAATTCTAGCACTACCTACCGACTCGGAGGCGTGCTACCGCCTCGAATTTCCACGATACCATATATGTAGGTACGTCGTCGTCGTCGTCGTCGTCGATCCCGGCGGCTCCCGCGGCGAAAATGGAAAGACGAAACTTTATTTGCGCCTATCCGAGAAACTGTCGTTGCCGAGATTCGAAATCTCGATGTCGAATTTCACGTACGACCGACCGTGCGGCGCGTTCAATTAAAATTCTCCGATGATTATATCGCGAACGTGGTCGTCATAAAACCGTGTGCGTTATTTGTGTTCTTTGTTAGAAATAATTTACTTCGAGACATGTACCGAATATTTAATAAAATTATTTTTTTCCCAACGAGAGACTCAAGATAAAAGACTTCGCGATATCGACGTGTTAATTAATTAACGCGGAAATGTAACACGATCCAATATTCATTCGCGTAATTGTAGCAATTGCTGTCCTCGATTTCGAATAGAGAGAGAGAGAGAGAGAGAAGCCGCCAGGCTGAACCGCGTTCTCTTTTTTTTCTTTCAAATTCACTTTTGCAAACACAGAACAGCCTAGTCGCTTTTAGTTTCGAGGGGAGATGAGAGGAAGCAGTGATCTCTAGTCCGGTGTTTATATCAATGATTCGACTTTTCGGTTACATCAACGTAATGGACTCTCGGGCTATCGTAGAAGATATTATGACGGCGGCTTAAATAAGCGAAAAGTTGAACCGGCTAAAGCGGAAGTATTGTAATTATGCTAATAGCTTTCCGGTGTTCAAACGGCCTGTGATGTGGTCTAGTGCCGGACTCGTTCGGGTCGGTCGATCACACAAAACTTTTCCTTCTACTTATTAATATTACCTGCTCAGTCCCATCTCTTTCTCTCTCTCTTCTTTTTCGAGTTTGCTTTGCCGCTCTTTTCGGCATCTGTCTTTATCTTCTCTCTTCGGTTCCTTTTTTTTTCCCTACCTTCGGTACACCGCCGTGCAATTCCCGAAAGTAAAAATCTTCAGCATTTCTTCATTACTTATGGCCCGGCCGCAAAGTTATCACGGAACAGAGGAAGAGAGAAAATCAGCAGCAAAGGAGACTCTCTCTGTTGAGAGAAACTGGCAGAGAAAAAAAGAGATACACGAACAGACAGAGCGAACGTTCAATCTTGTCGAGATCAAAATCCAATGTAGATTTAATCAGCGTAGATTCTTCGCAAAGACATTTTTAAGTGTGGTCACGCGTGTATACACGTCAATAGAAAATTCTCGTTACAAAAAGAAACTTGATTTCTCGATAATTTTCTAATAAAATTGTCATGAAAATAATCATGTGGGATGCAAGAGAGATATCAAACGTGCGCAGATCCTCGAGAACGATCATGGGGATGTATCATTAGGTGAAATGTTTGCGAGAATGTTGCAACAGTAACGAACATGTACCGAAGCGAGTATAACGACAGCGCGGCGGCGCGGAGCCGTGGCTGTAAGCGAGTGAGCAGCCAACATATAACGCCGTATTTATTTACTGTATTACTTGCATTGCGTGCTTCCTGCCTTCTCGTTATTCCTGCTGCTCCACTGTGAACCGTTGGAGCAACTCGCTCATTAATGACGCCGCAGTTACTTTTGCATGTGGATTCTCGGCGCGCAAACTTGAATCTCGTGCACACACGAGAATTTCCATACTCAATTGTCACTCAAGTTCTCACCTCTATACATTTTTTTATCACATAATATTATATATTTTTTTAAATATGTTTTTCCATGTATGTATTATTTAATAACACAGAAAATCTAACATTATATAAATAAATTTTAAACGCAAGCTTTACAGGTAGAATAAGATTACAATTTAGATTAATTTCTGATTCGACTATAATTGTTTTTTATAATTGCGAGATTTTTATATTTTTACTATTATTTATTTGAAGAAACAACGAATCTTTTTGAACACGTTACGCCAACAAACAGTTCCTTATCTGTTACGACGGATTACGACGGACCTCTATATATTCAAGAACTTTCGAAACGAAATATCCTTGCAGTTCTGTGTCTCCGTTGAGGCTCCGCAAAGGAGGATATTATCTAAAGCCAGTCTGCAACCGTCTATCGAGCCGTACGTCTTTCGCTCGGTGCTCTATCGAATCTCACGGATCTGCAGACGGCGCGCGGAGGGCAAGAGAGACGCGAGAGGGGAACGTGTTGAGGTCGGCCCCGCGCGATGAGGGTGATCGGTGGAGGAGTAAGTAGAGGAAAGAAGTCTGGATCCAAAGGAATATTTATCGAGTGGATATTGAAATTGATGGTCGCTACCTCAGACATGCTAATCCGACGAGCGAGCGGATTTCTGATAACGCCCGGCGACGGGCAAGAAATAACAGAAGGGTAATTCAAATCGAAGACGCGCCGCCGGCGAGATTACTTATGAGGTTTACTTATGAGGCGCCGTGGAAAAATGGCGTCCCGCACTCCTTCCGCGCGTCGAACCTCCTTCTCCTCTTTCGCCCTATCTCCGGACACAAACTCTCCGGAGGGAGAGACATTTTTGCCGAAATCGAGGATACGCCGCGAGCAGCAGACGGGTTGCCGTCGGGGGAGAGATGCGCAAAGAAAGTTTGTCGAACGATATCGTTCCCGTAAATTTTAGTTGTAAACGAGATCTCCGTACGACGAGCGCGGCGATAAAAAGTCAATAAAATTTTCAAGTCGACGAAAGAATAATTTAAACGTCGTAACTTTTTGTCAAATATTATATTCTTCGACGTCTTTCTTTAAAATTGAAACTCAAAGCTCGCCTCTTTCGAGATAACGACAATGTTTAAAATTGAAATTCAAATCTCGCCCTTTTCGATAACGACAATGCGATTTCGATTCGCGAGGTAAGCTTACCAATCGAATCGCGGACTGTGTGCAACAACAGGGTTATCCCACGTTAAAGGAACGTAACGACCGTTTATTCGCGGTGGATTTGCGCATCGTCGTCGTAAATATCGAGGAGGAGTAGTTTTATCAGAAGGCGCGGCGCGCGGTTGTGCACAATAGGCGCGCAATGGGTGGAAAGCGCCGTGGTCGGCGCGTGTTCTTCTCTCTCTCCTTCTCTCTCCGCGGAAGAACAATATTTCCGTGCGGCTATTACACTTAGCGGGAATGGAGCTGTGAAGAAGGGTAACCGAGTGATATAACTGCGTGCGCGCGACCCTCCGCGGTGACAATGAAGGCGGTGGACAACGAGAAGCGGCACTCACATTTCCCTCCTCCCTTTCCCGCTTTCCCCGCGCAAAAAAGGTTAATAAAAATTCAATTAACTTCGCAGTTTTAATTAATTCCGTATTTATATGACGCGATAAACAGAAACTGCCTCGCGCGCGGTCGTTTCGTTTAATCCCCCGCCGTTGTATAAACTACATCCCCATCGCGCCAAACCCGATTTTCGCGCGAGAGATTCTCGTGCGTGATTTCGCCGCACGCTTCGTTCTCCACCTTTGTCGCTGCTTCTCTCGTTCGAAAGGGAAAATCAGAGGTGGAAATGCACAAAAAAAGACCGTCCGTCATGATATCTTCTGCGCTATTTGAAAAACATGTGCTCGCTATTGTTCAGAAAATAGAGAAAGAGTAAACACAAAACCGGTGGGCAAGTATGATTGCGAATATAATATATTCAATAGCAAAGTTCCACAATCGTCCACGATACTAAAATGTTCCGTCGAACGCGGCGACGACGAAGAAGATCGGCTTTGATTGAATTTGTCTTTCAATTTCTGCAGAAGCGCCGCGATTCTGGCGGAAAATTCTCCTTAGCTTTCCTAAAGAGAGGCTTTTTTTCCGGAGTCGCGGCGCTGCTGCGGTACGTGTTGAATTTTTCCACGGCGTGAAAAGTTTCGTTGATCGTGAGGGAAGTGCGCTGTTACCAAAATTTATATTCCGGCGCCGCAAAAATTCGAGAACGTCCGATTCCCGGTTCGGTTTTCGCGGCCGGCTGCAGGATTGGCTGGTTAATTTCACACTCCCATGATTATATAAGCGAGACGGGGAAGAACATTTATATTCGCGCGCGAGCGGAGAGCCGGGGGTGTCTGATTGGGTCCGATATTCACGGGGAATAAAAAAAGTTCGGCGAGCACAAGCGCCTTCGTCTCCTTGTGTCTCTCTTTTGATCCACCTTCTCTTCTCTCTCTCTCTCTCTCTCTCTCTCTCTCTCTCACACCGTTTGTTCCGCGCTCGTTCTCTTGCTCCGCTCTCTCGCGCGAGAAAGCGTATAGATATCCAGCAGGAACGTATAGAACGTAATGCCGCCGTTCGTCGAATCGAAATGTTCGATCATACGCGAGATTGGCTCATTCTTTACTTTCTTGCGGCGTTCCATTTTCGTTACGGCCGAACGAGACGCCGGAACGTACGAAAGATACTTTGATCGTCGCGGTACGAAGAGAAAGAAAAAAAGGAAAAAATCTGAATAAAACGACTCGAAGAGAATCTTGCCCAGAGATAATTAATTCGCGGGAGTTTTCGCACGGAACAATAATCGTAATATCGCGATCATGGTCATTTATACCATATAAAAGCGAAAGAGAACGAACCTGATGTTTATAACGTTCTACGGATTCGACTAAACACCGGATATCATTACACACACACACACACACACACATACACACTGGAAAATGCATATCATAAAGTACACCTCAATCAAGTGGGATCTAAGTAACGCCCATGATAACCATTTTACAGCTTATAGCCGCATAATCTGCGGCAATATAATTACGTGGTCTCTGGCGGCACTTTAAGCACTATTGCTGTGTAATGAAAGCAGCGTTAAAAGCTCGAAAGCGATAGCGATTAACATTAACAATACATCAAACACGTTTTGATAACAATTCGAACACTTGTGCGCGCGATCTGTAATAATGACACGATGATAAATTTCATCTTGGGTCACGAGTAGCGCGATAATAATCGATGTTTCTTTAATATACCGACGTGTGTGTGCGTTCTCCTTCGGGGGGTTTTTTTTTCCCGAACGTAATAAAATCCTTTCTTTGACTTTCAACGTTCGCGTCGATATATTTCTCTCGTCGCGGTCGAGTGCGATGGTCTGTAATCGTGGAAATTTGGAAAAGGGCTGCAGCGGACCATTGTGAAACGAACGACGTGGACGGGGGGAGGCAGGAGGGAGGTGAAAGTGGATGGGTAGCAATCTGTAGCGAAAATGCGACTCGCGCGGGACTCGTTTCGAACGGTCAGGCCACGCCGGTGCTGGCTGCTTTTAGTGTGAAATGAATGCTTGTAATTACGTAGGGGTTGCAAGGCGGAGAGGAGAGGAGAGAAGTGTGAGAGAGAAAGAGAGAGAGAAAGAGAGAGAAGCTGGGTGACCAGAGGAGGAGGGTGAGGGCGGAATAGGTGGAACTGGTCGGAACAGAGGATGGGTGTAACGGAACGGTTCGCTAAAGCCGCACACGCCGGCCCACAATGATAGACTGGACCGGTCGGTCAGTTCATCGGTGTTGGTGCAACGCGCTGCACGTTGCCCATCCTATCATAATGTCCACTAATTGTAATAGCCACCCTCTCTATCGAACCCGCTCTATCGAAGGGGACAGAGTTCGGATGCGCTTGCGAGCGCAACGCGGACGCATCCTCCGCTACGCACGCTGCGCGCGAGAACGTCTTGAATAAAGGAATTGTCGAAATAACAAAGGCCGACGGGAAGGGGGCAAAAAAAAAAGCAGATTGACCGTGATCGATTTCGGGAAATGCTTCGTTGTCTCTCCGAAATGAACGCGGCAGCATCGTCTGTACTTATCCCCATTTCGATTACAAGTGGACTGTGTTGGTGTTTGTTCAATTAGTCTTCGTACGACTCAATGCCGCCGCGTGTGACCATTTGAGTGACTTTTTTTTAACTGCAATTACATTCAGTCTGGCTAATTCTCATTTCCAGCAGAACGTTTATTATGGCGATTGTCATTTGTGCACGTTGTAGAGAGTTTTAGTGAGAGAAATCATTAAAAGACTCGTTAAAAAATTTCCTTTTTATTAGAAAAAGTTCGATATTTGCGCGAAAAATTATAAATTTTTTTCACGATCTGTGAATAAATATATTTCAAGTGACGACACACACACACGCGCGCACCAGACAGCGACTATCGATCGTACAATGAAGTGATATCTTCATCAAAAATCAATAGCTAGCACAAATGGGTCTATCTTCTATCGCATATCGTGAATTACTCTTGAAGTGGAAAAAAGAGGGATTATATATATTGCAATATCATCCACCACATAAAGCTTTCCGTCGCGTTCTTTTCAAAGTCGATGTAAAACCTGCGCGTGAATATCATTCCCAATACATATAGACTTTTATCAAAGAGAGACGCGATTATGTTCGCGACAGCAAACCAGATGTCGACGCACTCTCGGTTTTCAATATTTCACAAGCACTGATTATACACACGCACATATTAAACATGTAAAATATTTTTACGCAATACTGTTTTAATACGTAATATTATTTTTATATAATACTCGAATTAACCCTCTTAAAAATATAATATCAAAAATAAATATAAAATTCTTGCTGTAAATATTCTCGTCGTAAAATAATAGAGCGCGAATATATTTTTTTTTTTTTTTGTCACATTTTTGTCGCAATATAATAAATTTCGCTCGTCAGAATTCGCGTCGCAATAATGGTTACGATAACACTATTACAACGTGATTAGATTATTTATTGCCGTTTATAGGCTCGTGCTTTATTTTCCGCGACGTTGCGTCATCATTCCCGCGGCGAAACATCTCCCCGCGATCGACTTGCGGCCACATTAATTTAGCGATTCAGGGTAATATATTTCGGAGTTTGCCAGCTGAAACAGCTTTATGCGCCAGATTTAATTAATAATCTAGATTAGATATATGAGTCGTGTTATACGCGCGCGCACGCGGGGAAAGCGTTCTTAGTTGGCAGATTCGGCCTCGACTGTAATTTCGCCGGTAATTGGACCGATACCGGAAAACTTGCTTTTCCGTCTAATCGGTCGCCTATATCACTTGGAACTTGAATCAAAGTTAACTCTGTCTTAATCGCTTGATGCGTGATTTAATGACTGATGTCTATTATTTCTATTTGGAGCGTGTTGCTTTCTTTCTAAAGCACGCAATAAACATTTGTTTACAAGCAAGCCAAATAAATCGACCGGATGTGCGCGTGAGACGGAACATGTACGAGAGAATAATATTCTTGTGTGTGTATGACGCACGAAGAAAAAGAGGATAATACATTACAAGAGACTTGATAAATGTGTTTAGACAGACACGTTACTACTTTACGTAGATATCTTTATATATAAGTGCGCAAATAAAGTTGACGTTATCCACAGCAATTCATTAACCACGTCGGGAACAATTACGATTGTCAAGTCGAGACGTAACGAGATCTGAGACGCGCATAATTATGGCTATCAGATTCGGAGCTAATAGCTCTGCATCACCCGAAGCGCGGAGTATTGTTGCCATCTCTCCCTCGTTGCCTCGGGGCTCTCTGCGTAATTACCATTACCCACAAACCGATAGCTACCTCGTGCTTATCATATTCTGCGGCAATAACAGCGGTGATACAGCTACCGCGCCGTGATTGCATTTCGATTCTAGACGCTGTGTGTTGTCCCCTCCTCTTCCTTCCGCGTGATTATAAATAAGTTGAAAAGAATCCGAGACTTTGAGAAATACGTCTGTGCGTAAAAGATGTAAAGCACATGTTGAACGAAAAGTTTTTAATAGAATGTCGCGACGAGCTAATGCGTAAGATGAGAGGTGATATTTAGAAATGTTAAATAAGTATCAAAATAAGTATTTTTAGTTATTGCATGTAGTTTTCTATGATAAAAGAAATAATATGTAAATGATGACTCGCAACAAAATTTAGGACCAATAGAAAAAGTAAAAAATAAAACTAATTACATATAATTAAATTTTAATTATACGTATAATTACATTTTATTTTGTATTGTTTTTTCTATTGATTCTTAATTGATTCTTGAGCATACACATACACACATGCATAGAAATATATATATATTTTTAACCGTTACACGCGCAAATAAAATTGAAAACATGCGAATCAGTGAATAAAACTAACTTAAGCCAGACCTATCAAATTTCGAGAGACGAGACTGGCATTAATAAATTGTCTGCTTACTTTCATGGCATCATCACTTTATTACCCGCGTCTAACCATACCGCGTATTTACTTCTCGCTTAATATTCTATGCTTTCATGAGACGAGAGACCGCTTTACGACCGCCGCGAAGTACCGTATAATGCAGTTTTAAGCCACGACTTGCGCGAGAGCGGTGGGAGCCCTGGAGACCAATGATAAACTGGCAACAATAATAACGCTTTACACACGTTACGGTTGAATGCGCGCTAGAAAGTGTATTATAATCTCATACATGATTTTTATAGATCCGCGATTCAGAATACTTAAATTTCTGAAAGTAACTTCCACGTGCTTTAATAAACGATACTTACCATTAATTAAAACAAAAAAAAACACGATATTGTGACAATATATTAATAGTTTATATTCTTTCAAGTTTTTCAAGTGACGCGATTTGATAGCAAAGACACCGACGTAAAATTCCGGAAAAATTGTAGAATCGGTTTTTCTCTCTCGCGTGTTATGGCGAGAATTGCAACTCTCCGAGAAACATTAGCCGTAAATACGAAGAGAAGATTGGTTTTTTAAGGAAATTTACAATCTTACCGCGCAGAATAGTGCGTTTTGCTCGGTCGCACGTTAACGGATACCGGAAGAAGAAATTCTCGGCGAGAAGAAAACAGAAAAAAGTGATAAACAAAAGAAGGAAAGAGAAAGAGAGAGAGAGAGAGAGAGAGAGAGAGAGAGAAGGAAAAGAAAAGAAAATAAGATGCTTCTTTCGTGACGGACGAATAAGGCTGTAAACGAAAGCAGGGAAGAAAAAATTAATTTCGAATAGTCGTCGCCGCGCTGCGTCAGACAAGACTCTGATTCGATCTACTCCTCGTAGCGGAGAGACGGCGACAGAAGCGAATGAATATACTCGAAAATCCTACGATGATATGCGGAAAATGAAATGAAGGCGGAAACTTCGTAAGCTTCTTATACCGGCGCACTATATGTGTACATTGGTTACGAATCAATATTTAATCAACTCGTAACACTCGCGCGTTTTTCTGTTTCACACCTTTTTTTTTTTATCTTCGAGTTCACCACGTCCGAACAAAAAATCAAAGTCACGGGTCACGCATGTTGGACTTTACAATTCTCTAAATGTGTGTATGTGAAAAAAAATTTGAATCTAAATTAATTATCTCTCTACTACATATTTTTTT
>QVOB01010889.1:0-47665 GCA_014839585.1 Pseudomyrmex concolor | reverse complement strand
TATATATATATATATATATATATATATATATATATATATATATATATATATATATATATATAATACACATTGACAGATGTGAATAATGTGGAAAATCTTTCTAACAATTTTTTTCTTTTTTTTTCATTAATTTTTACTCGTTTCTCGTCAGAGAAAGACTCTAAAAGGACTTAATTCTACAAAACTTGGTTGACACACACAAGTACGCGTGTCAACAAACGCGTACGTCTGTGTGTGTGTCGTTCAACTTACAAAATATGTTAATACAGTTCCAAAAATAGCTGATTATTCTTTACATAATATCTTCGAACTATATTAACACATTTACATGTTAATCTCCTGTTTGATATTGAAACTGTATTTATACCGATAATTGTTCACTTAACACTCTAGAATGGCGTGACACCCCACGAAACTCTCTACAAAATCGTTTTTTTTTCTTTTTTGTTTTTTTTATATATAAATGCTTTATCTACAGAGATAAGCGCGCGCGTCGATATCTGAAAAAGGAGATCCTCAAATCAGAGTCTGAGCAACTTTTTTTAGATTTTGATTCAAAACTGTGACGGCAGTGTTCGTCTCTTTTGATACATCATCAGTGATATTGAATTACGATATCTATCGATTAATTTCTAGGCCACCAAGATTCTATGTATATACACATACCTAACGATTTGGTACAAACGCCATTGCGCAGTTGTTTTTTTACGACGTAAAAATCTTAATTTAGGTACACATTCATATTAAAAACATTTTTACGCTTAAGAAATATGATTTCTTGTTTTATATACGCTTGCGTGCGATTCTCCGTTTAAAGAGAAACACAGAGAAGTGGCCATATATGTGCAATAACCGATACGGAAAGGGTTAGCGTTAATATATGTTGTATATTATATTTCCTTATGTGAAAAAATTTTCGGACAGATGATCGCGTGGCAGTCGATTTTCACTTCGCGTAGGGAGCTGCGCGACGAAGGAACTTCTTTGTAACGAGAGAGAAACGCTCTCGTCTTTCTCTTTCTCCCTCTCTCATGGATTCTCGCTACTGGCACAAAAAAAAGCGAGAACACGTCTAATCTAGAGAAATAAATTCTTTTCTCATGATAGTGCCGGCGCCGAGCGGTCGTTAGTCTTCGTCTTTCGCAGCTTCACAGTCGCGAATATGTTAGTCCTGAAAGGCGTTAATTGCAGTTAATCTCGTGGTTTGATATGTATACTCGTAATTACTGGACGACCACGAACAATGGAGAAACTTGAAGAAATTTGTGAAAATTTAAAGACTAACTTAAAACTTGAAAGTAAAAATCTTTTCTCGAAAAAGAACGCACTAAAATTATTACTCGTATTTTTAATTAAGATAATATCGTTCTATGTGTATACTTTATTATATTGAGTAAAACACAAAGACACTTCGTGTTTAAATCATTTAGAGAGAGAGAGATTTATACACGATAAAAACACATTCGTCAAAACCTTGGATCAGTTTGCAACATAAATCGAAGCGATCAATAAAAAAAAATTTAAAGATTGATGTAATTTAGAGAGAGAGATGCGAAATAATCTCTAGCGAACAACTAGCACTATGCCGGCGATAACAAATAAAAAAAAGAGCTGAGACGTGCAGCAATGACGGACAACATCACTAGCCGCTCGATGGCGATGAATCAAGTTGTTTTGTTCCACTTCGAAGAGACGAATCTCCTAGAAGTCGTCGCAAAAGTGTATCGAGCGTCTTCTTCGACGATATAAGCTCCTACAACATCAACAGCCAATCGTTGAAGAGACAAAGAAAGCATCGAGAGGGGATTAGCGAGCACATCAAATGGGGGAGATGTGCAAAGGGATCATGTGAAATCGATCACGCAGCTACTCGATGGACAGATAGCCACAAAGAAGATTCGGACTGAACAAGAGACGACTGGAACAAAAAAAAAACTCAAAAGATCTCGGGTGGAACTAACAGCGTTGACAAACATGCGATAACAATTGTATAAATATACTCTCCGGTGTTTCCTATTTCAAATGTTTAAACGTAACTAAAATAACATCCATGAAAATCGTGATCTCTTCTGTTTATCGTTTTCTTCATTTTATCAGAACACCAATTGTTTCTATCGGTGCCTTCTTTTTTCAGTTTTGTATCAAACGATTACATTATCTAATGTCACAACGATTCGTTTATTGCTGCTTCTGTTTCTTTTTTTTCTTGACGGACGCATCCACGCCCCAGAGATCATACCACGGCCCGCAGGTGTTTCTATCTCGATCAGAATCTCGTCTCAATTTCGTTCTCGGCAGCAACGTCTTCTCCGGTATGCTCTGATCCTTCACGACGATACAGCTGTACGTGGATTCCTCGTCGGAAGCCTCGGTCTCGCTGAAATTCAGCGTCGCGTCTTCCTCCTCGTCGTAATTTTTCCTACCGCGCATCATCTCGTTCCGCTTGTTCTCGTTCTCCTTCAGCTCGGCCACGATCATGTTTCTCTTCGCTTCGAGACTGCGTTTTCGCTCCTTCTCTATGATCGCCTTCCGCGACACGTTGCCGACAAAGTACGCGCGCTCTTCCGAATGCTGCTGCATCCTGTACTCCGATCTCTCTGTGATCTTAGGTCGTTCCGCCGGTGTCGGAAAGTCCTCGAAGTAATCCGTTTTATCGGGCACATGACTTCTCTCAGCCGGTTTCGGTTCCTCGTGCCGGTGCTCGTTCGTGATCGTGATCTCGCTGTTGCCCAAGCTCGAATTCGGACTATCACCCTCCGAGTTTCTCTGCTTCTCCTCGTTCTCCGCTGTTTTGTCCTCTTTGCGAATCATCTTCGGGATGTCGACGAGCGAACGATGCTGCCAGAGCGCCATACCTTCCAGCACTTCCGAGTCTCGACGGAACTTCCAGAAGGACTTGGTCCGTTTCACGAGCTTCGGACTCTTCGGTTCCTCGAACGCTCTTCCGGTTTGCGCGAGATGGCCCATAGCGGTCGTCTGTCGCGGCAGCAAAAGTTTCCGTTCCACCTTGAGCGTGTTATTGTTGGTGTCGCCGTTGCTTCGCTCGTTATTTCTGGATATTCCGTTTCGCTTATGAAGACCCGGACCCTGTACACCCGCGGTGTAACCATGTCTTTCGATCACCTTCGTCCTTTCCAATTTCGTCTCGAAATTGGATTCGTAACCGCGATCCCTGTCGAGCGAACCTATTCCGTATCGCGCGGTTTCTCCGTAAATCACCTCCTCCTTGTCGGAGTATCTGCGCTCTCGATACGGTCCCACGGGTCGTTCCGGAGCCTCCTGCGACGGCGGTCGCGGCCGCTCGAATCTTCGACTAGACAATCGCTCGATCGTTCGGTTGCGATTCTTTTCAAATGTCCGCTCGTAACCCGTCACTTCCTTACGTTGCTCGATATATCCGCGCTCTTGATCGTTGCGCGTCACGCGAACTCGTTCGTACGACTGCGCCTCGTCGCGAGGCCGTGAGAAATTCTGTTTCTCCTCTCTGGAACGATCGAAATTCTGCTTGTCATCCCTCGAACGTTCGAAGCTCTGCTTATCCTCTCTCGCACGTTCGTAATCCTGTTTGTCCTCTCGCGTGCGTTCAAAGTTCTGCTTTTCTTCTCTTGAGCGCTCGTAGCTCTGCTTGTCTTCCCGCGTACGTTCGAACGTTTGCTTGTCCTGTTCGCGAGATCCTCGTTCCATCAGATGCTTGTCGTCCCGCGTACGCTTGTCGTCGCGCGAACGTTTGTCGTCGCGCGCACGTTCCACATTCTTCTGGTTGACCGGACCGTTCGCCCGATCGCGCTCCAGACTCTTGTACTCCGCGGCGACGGTTCTATCGCGACGATCGCGCTTGAAAGTCGTTTCGCGCGTTTCTTTCTCCAGATTCTTATATTCCGCCGCGAGCGTTCTATCGCGACGCTCGAGGAACTTGGGCGGGCTGTGCTCGCGCGCGTATTTCTGCGCGGTCTGCTCGAGCTTCTGCGCTATATGCTCGACTTTACGACCCGATTGGGGGATGGTGATGGTGCTGTCGTCGTCGGAGTCCGACGACGAGCTCGAGGACTTCGTGTATTTGTTCGCGTCGTAATTGTTTCCGGCTCTTCGCTCCTGCTGAGAGTCCCGATTGTCCGCGTAAAATTTGTTGTTATTGCGATATTCGAAATCTTCCTCGTCCTCCTCGAGATCGTCCTCCTCGGTTTCCGCTTGCGTTCTCTTGTCGACGCGTCGCTGATCGCCGCGACGAGTGACAGCGGGTGCGCTTCGCTCGTCCATTTTGGTGCGCTGATTCGGGCTGGGTCGCTCGTTCGGCGCTTGCACGCCTTTCTTGTTCTTTCTCTTCCTCGTAATGTCGCCGTTTTCCAACGTAAATTCGCCGTTCTCCAGCTCAAAGTACTTCTTCGAGTTCTCGCTCGCCTGGTTGGCCTTGGCCTCCGCCCAGAGATCCATGGCCGTGCGATACAACTGCCAGGACTTCTCGTCCCGCGGGATCGTCTTCCAGGAATCGTTTTCCCAGTCCTTCGTCTGCTTCTCGTCCTTCGCGAGCTCTCCTCCGTTACGCGGTTTCCGACGCCGTCGTCTGCATTTTGCGCGCGACGCGATGAATAAAAAAGAAAAACAAGAACAGGGCGCGAAGGAAAGGATTAGAAAGGGTATCTGGCGCGGGGAGAGACGCGGAGAACCACCACCACGGCGGCTTATTTCCAGCGACCACGATAGCGCATGCGGTATCTACAAGAAGGAGAGATATACAATTTCGAAGGGAGAACGAGATGTAATTAATTTTCCGGGTGAGAGATTTTCGAATGTCTCCCTTCTTTTTTCGATTTGTACAAAATTGAAAGAGATTGTAGAAAAACTATAAAAGCGAGATGACAATCGCGCTCTTATCCACATTTGGATTAAGAAAGGAGACAGAGACCTATTATATCCAATTCTACTGGGTATCTTGATATATGTACAAATATATTGGGTGAGGTATGTCTTGATATATATATATATATATATATATATATACAAATATTACTTTACGACTGCAAGTATTGACGATATCGCTATACTAATTAATTGGCAAGATATCAAAAATATTTTTATAAATGATAAACCGAGTCAAAAAAAAAAAAAATATTTTACATTTTTTAAATTATACGTGAGACAATTATTAAATATATAATTGCGAGTGCAGAAACATACAGCAAATCAACAAGCAAACTTGAAGTGAACATGCAAATTCCTATGTGCACGGACTATAACAATTCGAGTTCGCTTTATTTAGAATTAATTGCAATTTCTACTGCTTAAAATCAGCGAGTGTGAAACATGCATGTTGTTGATTGTTCCATCACCGTAAAATCTTCTCGCGGCAGTATCATACAAATCAATTTAATTGGAGTTACGGTGAGAAAAAGAGAGAAATAAAAAAAAGTAATGAAAATCCTACTAATTACAGAGAAAACAGAAGATAACATAATAACAAGGTACAATGACACAAAGCTTTCATTCACGTCGAATAGAGCAAAGCAGGGATGACTTATCGGGTGGTTATCAGAGCGTGATGTTGGGAGTGCAAAGAGTCGAAAGGCCCGTAGTAACAAGTAATAAGTGAACAACTCCGATATCGAATGATATCTGTGGGCAAATAAACGCGTTCATGTAAACCGCAGATTGGAAATTGGCTCAATTACAATGAAATCAATGAATCCGCTAATTACCGCGTTTTTGTTACCATGAATAAAATATCATTTCACTTTTATCTGACTGCACATGGACCTTTCAACCTTATAATCTATTTATCTACTTTTACTTTTTTTTATATACACAATATTGTTTTTTTCTTGCTGACTTATATTATAATTTACGTGAAGTATGTAAATAAAAGCAGTAGTTTTAAATTGAACGTCACACATGTTGATGACAAATGGATAGACAAAGAAATTCGGATCGTAGACTTCGGACTTACCTCATTGCCTCATCATCGCTGTAATCAACATCCGGCTGCACCGGCGGTTCATTAGAAAAACCGCTGTCATTGCTACTATGAAGAGATGTCATCGCCGGTGGCGGCACTGGAGGTACGGGTGGCTGTACTCTTCGTCCTCCTGCTAATACAGCAGGAAGCGTGCTTGACGGACGGATCTGAAAAGCACATAAAAACGATTCTTTTGTCACCTCACATCTTTGTACTTTTCCTATAATTCTATAATGTTAGTAACGTTAAAAAAATATTAAAATGTATTTTATTAAAACATGATGATGTAGATTTGTGTCATAAATTTCTAGCTTACTGATTTTGATTGGCGTGCAGTCGGAGTTGCCAAGACACTCGCGTTGTTGGTCGGCGTACCGGCGTTGCTAGTGTTATTGTTGTTGTTATTATTGTTGTTGTTGGCGCCAGAATTGGAAGAATTGTTGGTGGCGCCGGTCATTCCACCGGATTGCTCGTCGATATTAGCTGGTGTGATTGGCGGTCGAGAAGGAGGCGGTTTGCACGGTGGAATAGCCTGCGGCTCCGGAGTTCTACCATTGCTTGTTCCATGACTGGGTGATCTTTGCAATACGATCAATTGTACAAAAACAATGCAAGACAATCCGAATTTTCACTTGCTTATGTAAAAATTAATGTGAAATTTTTTTCATCAAAATATTTATCTAATAAAAATATTTTGTTGTTTTTTAATACAAAATAACAGAGAGATCGATGCGTATATAATGGTAAAATATTTGATATTTAACAATAATGTCGAAATCTATGTTCCAACAGAGATGTTGAATGATGTTATATATTAATAATAATAATTAACAATTTGAAGGGTTAATAACGAGTATGAAATTTCGGTATTGCCGCAATGAAGGTTGGAAGGGACGTTTGCTTACCCCAAAGTGTCGTCGATTATAATTTCGGTGTACGCCAGGGGAAACCATCCCGAGCTGTGAGTACGGAGGTTCTCGCCAAATTGCCATCCCTTCTGCCGGTCTCCTGATATAAAAAAAGAATGAAAAATATGCTAATCCGCGACGTAAAACTCGCTGGCACTTTACTTCTTATTTGAATTTTTTTTTACCGCCGAATATCTCTTTTAAATAAAGCATTAAAAAGTCCGGAATATCGTAAAAAGCAGAAATAATTAACATTAAACGTGATATATTAACGATATTATCATAAAAATACAATTATATAAGCAATTCTATTATTCGTTACGCACTCTAAATAGCACTCGCATAAACCATTTTCATTTCATTATTATTAATATTATTTCTTCTACCGCAACTAACATTGCTTTTGTATTTCAGAAAAATAAAAGAAACCAAGACTTTAATAATCTTGTTCTCGCGGATCACAGAACTTTAATACCAGAACATCGTGTGTAGATCGAACTCACCCATCAAAGCGATTAGATCACCCTCCAGAAAGCTCAGTTGATTTTCCCCCGAGCTGAGGTAAGCGAAGAGAGCCCTAGCGAGAGGAGCGTCCCCCCAACCCCCAGTGCTAACCCCGATGCCGCCGCCTCCGCCGCCGCCGCTGCTGCGGGACGTGGGGGGCGCCATGGATCGCGGTCGGGGTGGAGTTTCTGGAACCTCTGGAAACCAGAAACGTTGTAACTGACCAAGCATGTGAAAGGGCGGGGCGGGCGAATGTGAGGATGAACCCGGAATAATACCAGGGTAGTTTCAGAGTAAACCAGGGCAATTAGGTCAGTGGACGATAGCGGCAGACCGGAATAGATGCTCGAAGGCGAATGAGCATAACTCTCCCTTCGAAACGACATCGAAGAAGGAAGTAAAAAAAAATCAAAAGGGATTTGAGAGAGATATAAACGCGGCATTAAATGTGAAATAATGGCGATATATTTTTGACAGAGAATTATGCGTCAATATATTAATTCGTCATTATAACAAATGCACAACAGAAATATGTACAAATTATACTGTTTTTGTTTATTAACGCTGTGTATTATTTATTTATTTTTTTTCTCGAGTTATCTGGTTTTTTATTTTACGCGCGCGCTATAAAAAAAAAAACAGTAGTATCACAGCGTGGCGGAAGCAGGAATAAAAAAAAAAAAAAAATCAAATCTGACGGAGTCAAGAAACTCGCGACAAAGGTAGCGCGTGTAATGATGGGCGCACCACCGATGGACCGATGGCGTGACACGCGACACCACGACGATGAAATACGAACGCGGATTGTATTGCACAAACGAAAGCATATTCCGATTTTATTGCGCGCGAGACTCGACTCCGGTCTGCATGTTCAAAAGCTTCGGGTTTCGATGCGGATCTTCCGAATCCAATCGCCGCTGAAATTTATACCCACGACTGTCGGAACTTGCGAAAAAGAAGCGAAAATATCAGCGCGAATAGCTTCGTCCCATCACTCTTTCCTGAATCGCGTGTGTCTGTTTAGGTCATTTGATAAATGAACGATGATATTTATATAGGTAATACAAGCGCAAAAGTTAATAAATTTAACGTTAATTTAACAGAAATTCGTTTTGCCTCGCGTGAAACATGTAAAAATAATATGATCACGTTTGCGGGAAAAATTTTCGGACCGGCCGCGTAAGCGTAGCGTGAAAATCGATATCATTGTCGCAGAAAAAAAGAGAAGCTCGGGAGTACGACGACGTACCGGGACCGAGGGATAACGTCGAGGCGTGCAGATTGGCCTCCGACCTCGCTCTGGATAGGGCGGCGGGGAGATGCTGCGCCGGACCGAGGTGGCTGCCGGACGACGACGGGTTCCCGGGTAGCGGGCCTAGTCGTAATTCCAGACAGGAGCTGTCCATGCTCCGGGTCTTTCGCAATTGCGAGCTCATTGTTGTTAGCTCGGAGCCGCCGTTCTCTTCGTCCTCCGGCCAGAACGATGTTTGCTGTCGATGCAAATCGCGATCATAATTTACAATCTGCGATGTAACGCGATATTTTTGCGCGTAAACAAATATCTCGCGTGTATTTCCGTCCCGAAAGAGTAGAGTATCGAATTATTCTCGTATATTTGAACGCATTAAAGTCGAATTTCGAAATATCGGTTGTTGCGCGTTGTTCTCGAAAGCGAAACATTGTTGTTTTTTTCTGTTTTGGTATTGTTAGACGCCGATATCCAACAAATAACACATTTTTTTTTCGATAAACAAGCAGATTTTTATCATCAAAATTTCACCGAGAGCTCATTTCACCTGACAAAAAAGACACGAACCTGTATACGTTATCGTCTGGTGATTTGTGTCTCTACAAACTGTGTTAAATAACTGTGTGAATAAACGGCGAATCACGAAGATGGATCTTTATTTTGGTCGCAAAACAATGCGAATCGCGTGTAAAATCGCGGGGGAACGCTTTCGCACGATGGGTTCTCTGTCGCAAATTTACCCTGAGTCTGGAAGCGAACATGTCCTCCACCGACTGGGGCAGATATTCCCTGGTGGCGGCAACCTCGCGCCATTTATCAACCGAGGGATGAAGCGCGGCCAGTGCAACCTCATGAAAACTCGCATAGTGCTTCGCCAAGGAACATTGTCGCTCCAACACGAAACCGTATCGTCGTCTCTCCTGAGTCATCGCCTGTGAAAAGAAACGCACAAAAGGATCCGTGATGTTAATGAACTCGCTCCGTTAATGAATCTCATCGCGCAATCCATCATCTCCGTCATTTTCCCGCGATGCGGTGCGTTTAATGATCGCTTTCATATTTACCCTTTTGCGAGATTTTGCGTCATATCGCATCGTCTCGCGTTTTACACATTTGGTGTGTATAATGCACTTTAATACAAACTAGTGAGAAGTTTAATAACCCAACGTATAATTGATAGATGCAGCAGCAGCAGATATATACGACGGTTACTCACGTTCTTCAAACTCTGCTCGCAGAAAGCGTCCAGCTTGGTCTTCTCCTCCTCGAGAATTTGCATGTTCTTCAATTCCTTGTCCATCGCGAGTCCGCTCTTATTGGCGGCTCGGGATTTTTTTCTCTGCTTCTTCATTGTCGCGGCCGCTTTGCTGTAGGTCTCGGATCTCGTCTTGTGTTGTTGAAGAAACTTCTTCTGCTCGCTCTGTGAAGTCCCCGGTGTTGCATTATTCATTGTCACCTGAAGTCGTGACTCGGAGAACGGACTAATGTCCCTTCCGAGGATCGCTTTCGGAGGTTTACTTACCTGGACAACTTTCGTGTCCTTTTCCAGGTTGGTCTCCAGGGGCACTAACAAGTCCACGTAGAACGCCTTTAACTAAAACGCGAATAATAACAACCGAGTTTATATACACACGCAATATATCAATCAATTTTAGTGCAAATATATAACGATTTTAAATTGATACAGTATATAATAATTTTATAAAATGATTAATATATTTTGATAAAGAAATGAATGCAATAAAAAAAAATTATTAAACGCTTATCCGACGCTATTAAAAGCAATTCAGGACGAGAGAAAATTAACGTGAACTTCAGTGTTTTCGCGGTTAGTATTAAGAGAGCGATGTTTCTTTATTTCCGCAAGGTCTTGAGTTCGCCGTATGCGAGCTCCAGGTGGTTTACGAGTTTGTCTCGCAAGTCAGACTTAATTTATACTCGAAGTAGAGTCTTCCGTTGGCACTCTGACGGGAAATGCAGCGACGACGACGATGACAACGACGAGACGACAAAAGAGCTCTTTATTTTTTTTCTTTTTTTTTTTTTTATCAGCGTCAGGAAGAGAAGAACGAGGAGGAGGAGAGCGGTAAGAGAAAATAGTAAAAGCGACGCGTGAAATTCCACGTAATGGAGAAAGAGTGTAACATCGTTAATGTAACAGCACTGTAACCATTATAATAAAGTAATGTAATATAATGCAACTATATACGCGAGGAAAGAAAGACTAAATGTGATGTAATACAGAGATGTGGTTTTAAGTTTTATGAGCACCATCAAATATTGATGTGTTTACAAACGAGAATAATGCAGCAACACACGCCTGATGACGACGTAAATAAGGTAGTATACAAGTAAATGGGAAATTCAATTTCCAGACGCGCTAGTTCGAACTTTATTTCCAAAGTTCGAGAATTTTCCGGAACTCGGGAAATCTAACATTTCGACTTTCGCCAGCTTCGGCTTATTTGGTCAAGATGAAATCTCGTTCGTCCCTTGAAATCGCAGCTCGGAAATCTGATTCACCCGGAAATCGAGCTCTCTCTCTCTCTCTCTCTCTCTCTCTCTTTCTCTTACTATCCCGGAACTCCTGTGAGTTCAATCATCCCTTAAATTCTCTCTTCCGCAATCAAATCACTATCCTACCTTACGCTACCCTCAATCCGGTCAAACAAACCGAAATGTCTGCGAGGCATGTAAGTTATCCCCGGTTGCGATAATGATATGCCTTTATATGTTTGCTAGCCATTTCGATCCATCAGCGTATTAACCCCTTCGAATTTCCTGATCTCAACGCCGACCTTCCCCGTCGGCGGGCATTTCTTCAAGAGTCACCCTATCCTACTCTCCCCTCGCGATCTCTCCCTCCCCTCCCTTCTCTCTCTCTTCCTCGATCCTTTTCAGCAGCTCGCGTTTCACAAGTTGTTTGTTTTACAGTTCGAGCACCCTTTGCCTCTGCTTTTTTGTACGTCGCTCAAAGGCAGGCGGATTGCAGTCGCTCGTTGCTATGGCGGCGGTGCGTAGAGAACGACTGGGGATATCCATCTCTATTTTTATCTGTTTTTTTCGTTCTACCTTCTCCTCCCCCTCTCTTCCCCTTGCGAACACGCAAATCTCTACGCACCGTGAATTAAATCCGCGAGCTTTTAGAGAACACCGTTGATTTTTATTGGAAAATTCAGCGCTCTTTATATCTGATTGCCAGAGCGGCCCGCGTCGCCATGTTGGGTTCGCGTTTGGCAAAAGAGCGAACAAGCGAGCGAGCTGCGACCGTACTTTACTTCGCTTCACTACGCTCCGCCTTGCCTTGTCGATTGAGAATTATGATGTTTCCGAACTGCGCCTTTCCGCGCGCCGACTTCCGGTCGTACTGTCGGAAGAACTGCTGCAATTCGTCGCCAATGGAAGAAAAATATTCGATGCAGTCGCGAGTTTCTGGTTTGTACAATCGCGGTCACGAGAAAGTGCAGATGTTCGTAAAATTTTTGAGAAAGAAACGCATTTGAAGTTAAAGCCGTTTCTATGATTTTCGAAAAAAAAACAAAAAAACAAAAGAGGCTGTGAAGACAATTAACTTCACGAATTATCATTTTCTAAACTCTTTTGGCACAGACGGGTCTCGATTTCGCGTCTCGTTATCGATCGATTGTGCAGATACACGTCCGCCAAAAAGCTGCGAAGTAATGCAAGCTACGTGAGTTCCACCCCACTGGACTTGGCACTCGCCATTCTCTCTTTTTCCGTGGCATTTCTTCTACTTGCTTCTTCCGCGCTCGAGATAATCTTTTGTCTGGAGTGCGTTTTTTATCGGCGGATCGTGACGTAGCGCGCATACGCGACTGTTTGTTTCTTCGGGAATTTCCCCCGAGAAATCAGAGGCCACTGACCTGTTCGCCTTTCTCAAGCATATTTTCATTACAAAGAAATCATGTGCTTCGCACTAACTAAAATTATAAATAAACAGCAACACATATTACGTAAATATTATTTCTGAGCGATACCGAGAAAATTAAATTTTTTTTTTTTAACAAAAGTTAGATTTCGAGGAATTGAAGCTCGATCGTTCGAAAAATATTTTCGGTAAGTCGATCGGAGCAAAATTGCAAGACGCGATGGTAGCATATATCCAAAGAGTGGCTTGCGAAGTTGTAATAACCGCGTATCGTTACAGCCGCAATGAGATTCCATGCTCAAACGAAACGCCTGCGGGATGTAATGTCGTCCTCGAGGCAAGTGAAGGTGAACCGCAGGATCAAAGAGGTTTCTGCGGAATTTCGCGTACCACGGAACCATTTCTATAGAATATCACAGGATCAACGATAAGAAGGGAGACAGATGAGACACCAGTAAAGAGTCTGCATTTTTTTATAGTCAACGAAAATCCAAAAATAATATTTTATTATTTTTAAAATTTTAATCCAATATATTTGATATTTATTATAGTTTAATATTAAAAATGGTTTTGATTAGTTTTTGATTTATCAGTTTTTTTTACGACAACGATACATAAAAATAAACAAAATATATATTTTTCATATGGATTTAGCATGAAGATAAAGAGGATAAAGGTAAAGAGGGGACATCTTTATGAATCTTGGCAGACGCGACCGGAGTCTGACGTAATCTCCGGAAATGGACGTTGCCAGGTTGGGAGACAGACGGAAAAAATAGGATTAGCAGACAATGCTCGTTCGCTCTTAGCTCTTTTACCAAATGCCTCTGAATATTCTTCGATCGCGATAAAGTATTGTGTGAAATTTCGAATAAAAAAAGAGCAATAAAATAACATTGTCAAAATTCTCGTTGATAGGAGAGAAGATGTTGATTGCTTTTCAATTCGAAAGGAAGATCTTCAGAATTTCTTATTCTAAAAGTTGCGTCTGTAATTCCTTCTACTTACGATGTTCATCTCCTGCTCCTGTATCTCCTTGTACACCTCGACGATCCTCATTAGCGCGAAACCTGCAACACAAAAAGCACCCCTCGATCAGAACCCCGAACGCAGGGCCACTCTCACGTCTCGGGATCGAACGACCAAAACTTTCATCCTGAATTATTCAGACGTGGTTGGCGTCGCCGATACTTTAATCCGGCACTGAGTGGCAGCGGGGGCGAAAGTGGAGAACGAGCGAGAGGGATGAGAAAACCGGCGATAGCTTAAAGCAGCGGGTTACGATGCTTGCGGTCGCCTACTATCTCGAGTGACTTCCCTGCCGAAAACTCGCGTGAGCTTCGCCACGAAAAACAAATGCTCGCGTTCGAGCTCAATCGGGAAAGTTTCAACGGAGAGCGAAAACTTTTCTTGTGGCAACGTTTCCCGCCTGCATCTCCTTGCACTCGCTCACCCCTCTCTCATCCACGCTGTGAGAGTATCTCTCTCTTTCTCTCGGACTTCCGCTTAAGCAGATTTTGTTTTGCTTTTCCCGAACGAGTCTGCGAATTTCATGTTGGTGTGAACTCGAACAAAGCTCGGTTTCGATTGACTTAATATTAACTCTGTAAAAATATTTTTTTTACAGAGAAAAAAATTGCAACAAGTGAAACAATTGTAATAACAATTGTCGAAATTTTTAATATAAAACGTTTAATGTATCACATGTGTGTACGCATGTCGTTTTTCGACACAATTTCTTTTTTTTTTGCAACTTTTTGTGAAATTAAATAGTGAAAAAATATTCGCCTTTGGTAACGCTTATGGATTTTCCGTTATGTTTGTACATTTGTGCCGGTTCCGCCGTTGCGGAAAAAGTTCGCCTTGATGTAGCGCGAAGAGATATCGACGCCGGGCTTCTCAGTCACGTGCGACAAATATCGCCTAACGCACGTGACGGCGGATACCTTCGTCGAACGCTGTCTCGTATTTTTCCTTCGCGCCGCGATATCCGCACATTGCGCGATTTTTACTCTCGCGCGTGTGCGAATTTTGCATTTTATCGAGCGTCAACTCGATATTTCGAATATTATTTCTCGGCCGATGTATTACTCATTCTAGTTACGCGTGCTTTTTGTTTGACACAATACAGATGCGAGGGACGCCATTTATACTTTTATTTCGTTTCGCATATGCGATACGCGGAATACTAACGTTGCAAGCCGTGACAACTGCAGTTCGGAGATTCGATTTTTCTAAATCGAATTTTGACATCTTCGTAATTTGAAAAATATTACAACGAGAGAGATGTGTAAAAATATTAGACGTGTGTAATTTAGTTGTACCGCTGCAAACATTTTTGCAATCTTTACGTGAATATTAGTGTACACATAAAAATATATCTTTATAAAATAAAAATACGTCTTTATCACGTACGTATTTGTTGTGGAAAAATTTTTACGCGGGAAAGTGTAATGAAAAAACCATAAATATATAGTGAAGAAACATCGTGAGGTAAAGAGTGTTAACGATCGCAGCTGTGAGGTTTTACGAGTAGCTTTCGTGGTCCAGGGAAAAGCTCCTGGGGGATTGGAGTGGCTGGACACGCCATGTCTCTTTCCCAGGATATCGGATATTCACGAGAGAACACGTCCCTTTACAACGTCTTAAACTTCTTCCGCCGCAGTGGTATCTGAGGGAGATCTTTCCCGGCGAAACTCTTGTATTATTTTATAATCGTACCGTAAAGAATGATCAAAGACGCCATTATCCGCGGGAGAAATTATTATATATAACGCTTCGTGCCAATAGTTTTCTTTCTCGGCAAAAAAATACGAACGCTAAATTTTGCGAAAACGTAACAACTTTGTGTATCGAAGCTCTAACGATATTCCTCGGCTGAATAGAGTTGATCGTGGAAAGTTGATGCTAGATATCTACATCGACCAATTTTTCTCTCCCGAAAATTCCGCTGTGCTTAAGATCTGATGATCCCCGAAGTGCATAAATTCAAGCGAGAGCCGCGGGGCACGGTGAATTTTCCAGCGTATCTTTCTAGCGACGGCAAAGACGTAAAATATACGTTCCTCTCGCTATCTTCCTCGCTTTCGGCAAACTAAAACGAACGGCGAGGTGCAATTGCAGCGACAGCTATTACCCGGTTCTTAAATAAAAGGCTAAGAACGGTGGACAAGGTAGACAATGGTTACGTCCGTTGTATCTCTCAACTATACAATATTATAATTCTCCAGCCGAGATGGAAAGAGAGAGAGAGAGAGAGAAGATCGCTCACATCCGCGTACACGGTAGACCGGAAAATACCACCCGCGGCGCGACGCTCACATTCGCCGGAATATAAACATCGCAAATCCCCAAATCCCGCCGAGATTTTAAACGTTATTGATTCGAAAAATTTTTTTGTGGACTTCGAATAATAGAAATTTCGAAATATATACGCCGAGCGAATACAGCGTAAATCGTCGCAGATTTCAAAGCATCCCCGTAAATTTTTCGAATTGCCGAGTAACGCGTGTTACGTCGTAAAATTGTCGAGACAATTTTCGACGACAAAAAAAAAAAAAAAAAAAAAAAAAAAAAAAAAAAAAAAAAAAAAAAAACTGCGTGATCTCGTTGTTTGCGAATTTCGTCGAAAACATGTGTCGGGTAGCATCGTTAAAGAGTTTTACGTCTCGTTCGTGACGCGTCCGACGGACGCGTGATTCCGTACGGAGCAATCCTGCCGAAGCTGTTCGGAGGAGCTTTTCCGCGTGACTTCGTTCATCGACCGTGCGTCTCACCCTCTTCTCCATCCCCGCCGGATTTTCCGCGGCCGCTATATATAGGTTCCGTTGTCCCTGCTTACGTTAAGCGTTAAACCCTCATGCGACGAGCATTAGCTGTATCCCGCCGAAGCCGCACGGGAACCTAAAGCCCCGCAAGCGTCGTTACGCCCCGTTACACAGTTACTGCGTATCTCCCTCCCTGTCCCTTCTGCTTTCCTGCCGCGACACACAGGAGGGTGCCAACGACGGACCTCGCAATAGACGCAGCGGAGTTACACGGCATTGCACATCTTCAAGTGTGTCCCGCTGAGATAACTCACTGAGATTTTGCGTAAGAAGCGTACACAAGCTCGCTGCACGCGCACACAGCAAGCAGTGAATATATATAAAGCTGCAACTTTTCTCGGAGACAATGTCTCTTGATGGTTTTTATCAAATTATTACAAGAGAAGCAGTTTGTAAAAGATCGTCTTACACAAGATGAGAAAAATATTCGGTTGTACTTAAGAGATTAACAATATATAAAATGTGGTTGAAGAATTTTCCACGTAAAAAAAAAAAAAAAAAATATGAAAGAATAAAATAAAAGAAGATATATGGAATATTCTATTGCGGCAGAATTTCAATGTTTAATATTTCGCTGTTCGGTTGTGTGGTGTATCGTATGTAGCGCACCACATCTCGTCGCGGCATAGAGATTTGACATCCAATATCGCATTAAACTAACAAGATTCTGATAAAGCAACGAGATAGGTAGATAATTCAAGGTAGCGGATAATGCATCTTAGATGGTAACCCAAGAACATCTCAACGAGTCTCGCGTCGTCGTCGTCGTCGTGTAACGCGATCGCATTAGATGAACCATTTACAACCGTTCGACGTAGGAACTCTCTACGACATGTTGGGAAGCCCCTCGACTCAAGTCCTTAGCCACCCTTCAATCTCGGCGTTAATGCATCTCAGCCAGCTATGATAAGGTGAGAAAGCGAGGTGTGCGCTTCTCTCGTACGGAGGTTTCTCTCTTGTTACACAATGGGAAGCCTCGCGTTACAAGTGTAAACGAGAACCGGCGACGCCTGAAATACTATGAAGCTGTGAAGCTTCGTCCCGTATGAAGGACGTAAGTATGCCGTGCGTACATATACGAAAGTCCCAAGAGAGAAAGAGAGAGAGAGAGAGAGAGAGAGAGAGAGAGAGAGCGCATACGCTCTTGAACGCTGTTCGTTCAGCGGCTGCTGCCAAAGAAAAATTGTTTGAAACATATGCACACTAAGCTAAGGAAAATTTGCCTGTCAGTAGAGAGCACAAGTTGAATGAATAATAAATAACGAAGAATAAAAGAGAAGAAGAATAAATGTTCTATTTTCATAGAATAGAAAATTTATAGCGCCTTATTAATCTTCGATTCAGACTATATGTATCGATGAGTGTATTTAAAACGTCAAATTCCTGCGGTCAAACGAACGAGGATGAAGAGAGAGTTGATAAGCAACGTATAAATCATCAGTGCATTCGACCGCCGAGTCAAACGGAATGTACGATTTCACATCGACAAGGGTTTGTTCGGGGTTGCGGATGCTAATATTGAATCAACGGCAGAGTAAAGAGGGAGGCTGTTTTCGATTTTACTTTAAACGAGAAAGAGAGAGAGAGAGAGAGAGAGAGAGACAGAGAAATTCAACCGGACGATTTTTCCGGCTGACTTATAAAAGGCCGTTATATACACATTTGCGAAAATCTCGATTCTCTCGAAAATATCGCAAAATCGTTGCGAGAAAAATGTATGCGTTTTAAGTTAATTTGAGAAACATCGGAAAAAATTCTATTTCACTTAATAAATTATTGCAATTTGTATAATTAAGTTACGCAAGTGAGCGAAATTATTTGCGATATATTAATAACCGCCCTGATGTAACTAATTTCGTGGCCTAATTCCACTTCGACATTATTATTATTAGCGGTTATTGTGCCCCCGTGGAGTAACTAATTAGTTGAAACGAGGGCGTAACCGAGATAATGAAATTAATTAACTTTTGATCACACAGCGATTGAATCGTGCCGCTTAATTGCCGGTTCTCTTCGATGTTTTACGGTGGCTTGTTTATTAAACGTTAAACTATGTTCATTATTAAATGTGTACACGCGGCTAAACGACACGGTAACGGCTGTTTCCGCCTTGCGGAATAACAAACGACAAGTGTGTGAAATAACAATGTTGATATTTAGCGCACGAACGCGCTAAAATCTGTTTGATTAAAGCGGATTAAAACTTAAACCGAAGTTGATTGTAATATCGCCTACGCACTACCGATTAATGATAACGAACAATCACAACAAATTTCGTAAAAGATGTAATTTACAATTTATCGTGACTTATATGTACAAATGACAGTATATATGTATATATAAATTTCTTATAATATTTCTATAATTTTTTCTTGTTTTAGAGTTCGAGTTTTAAGTTGAGAGATTTATTCTTCGCGCTATTAAATTTGTAAAAAATTTCTTCGTAATTCACGTCGGATCTTGACATTTATGTTGGCATTCGGGATGTCATAAATTTTCGAATATTTCAAAGCGTTCTGCAGTAATATTCATTTGATTTAGAAAAATTGAATCCAGACACCGTTTCCGGTACGAGTCGGTTTCCGGAATATTTCGCGATCGTAACGCGCTTATGGCCGCGTGCTCATCTATACGCGAACATGTATGCAGGCAATAAATTTCGTTCCGTTCTGAAGTGCGCCATAATTTCTTCGCTTATTTCTCTAAAAAAAAAAAAAAAAAGAACGATACTGCAAATTTAATTTTATCGAAAAATACTTCTTTCTATTTATATTATAAAATTATAAACGCTTTCAAAAAATTTGTATACTCGTTTCTTTTTTCGATTTATCAGATTCTTTCTTGTCGAAACAATTTAATCATATTCCTTAACCTCAGAATAATCCGACGTAATTCGACGCGATTCGACGTGGTGACGAAATCCCACATTAATTAGCTCGAGATCGGGTCCGTTGAAAATTATTTGCCTTGGCCCTCGTTGCCTGGATCAGAGAATGTTGTTCCACCCCATCCGGAATCCGTTACCTTCGCTTCAAGGTCTATACCAATCCTTGTCTCTCTCTTCTTCTCTTTCGTTAAAATTTCACTCCGGCACGCTCCGTCTGTTAAAACGCGGAAGGGGATGTGCGAGGCAACCCGTTCGCTCTCTCGGCTGAACCGAAGGTTGGTTGCTCCAATTTGTCCACTTCTTCGCATGCACCGCTGACATCCCTCAATTATTCCGTTATTTTTTTATCAAAGTCCGCCGTTTAAAGCAACCCTCTGATTTTTTGTTAAATTATTGAAATACTCTAACGCGTTCCTTGCCCTCGCAAAGCTTTTTTTTTTCCGTCGGGAGGAGATCCCGCCGCGTTTTTGATCGGATGCACGTCAAAGAACACGCAAAATATGTTGCAAAATGGCGGCGGTGGAGAAGATCCCTCTCGCGAGTCGGCGAAATCGAGCTACGGGGAAGCTTCGGTATTCAGAAAGAGTAACGACTCGTGTCAAGGGAGTTGCTAAAGGGCGAGAGAGGGAAAGGTACGGAAGGCAAGACACAAGGTAGATTCGAGGGATATTCGCGAGATAGAGCTGTCAAGAAGAGGGATGAAGTAGGCGCGTGCTCCGCGCCAGTACATCCTCTTGTTTCGTTATATTTCCTAGGCTTTATCCACTCGAAGTGATGCAAAGCATATCGGAAATCAACTCCTTCCCGCTCCTTCTCCGAGACCGATCTCAGTTCTTAAAACAAATACATATATGTCGCTCGAGAAATGAAAGAGGATAAAAAAAAAAAAAAAAATGTGCAAAAGCGCATTTGTTCAAGAGAATCTTGTAAAGTATATCATGAATGCGCGCTTTCAAGCTAAGTCAAATAAATGACTACGGATGTACGTCGCGCGCGGAACGTATACGTAGAATATAACAACGGCAGTGTCTTACTTTCTTTCTTTGTTCAAAAGAAGATTTCAGAAAAGACACGCGCATAAAGATGTGTGCGTTTGCATAGAATTATTATTCTTACGACAAAGCAGCTTTGTTAGTTTTTTTGTTTTTTTTTTTTAATGACGTAAGAAACTGCATTACACAAAATCGGTCGATTTTTTTCGATTAGTTTTCCCACCTCGAACAAATAAACGCTCATCGATCTCGTTTTTCCCCGCGTCTCAATAGTGAATCCCCCGGATGCGAGAAACTGGGAGGAGAACGCGCGCGAGGTATATCGTGGATTACAAGCGAAACCATCTGCTCGGTGATAAAAACATCCGCAGCGCGGCAGCGAGAAAAGCTTATTTTCCGAAACGAAGTAGAGAGGAGCCCAATGGTAGGAACCCAATAGGAGGGAGGGAGAGAAGGGAAAAGAGAGAATGGCGGAAGGCGATGGTGGCAAGAAGGTGGGTCGCGCGCTTCGGAATTTAATCTAAAGTAGAATCGCACTCTCCCCCAAGTGTAGCTCGCTTACACTTTATTTTATTTCGCTTTATACGTTTCCGCGTGCCTCGAATGGCACAACGTGCTTCAACGCCATTACGATGCGTGGATTCTTAAAGCTTCCTGGATTGCGAGTCCTCTAAACAATTTCGTGTATTTGGAAAAGGGTTACAGAGAGAGGGAGGAATTGTTTAGGGAGTCGAGTTACGAATACTGTCATATGTGTTTTAATCAAAGATGTATAAATTAAAGTTATACATACTTGTATTTTTCGGATATATTTCACTGTTTATAAATTGTTTATAAAAAACAACAACTAAATGCGCGATAATCGATTTTTATTCGGCGCGTGTGTCAAATATCTTAAGCAATTATTTTTTCCTTCAGGTTTCTCTTATTGCGAATTTTCGAAGTACGCGAGATTCCACAGACAAGGTATTTTCACGACAAGGTTTTGTATTCGAGGCCAATAAATCTTTTGGCGAGGAAGAAGGCGGAAGGGACGTCGAGTTAAGATCGATCGATCGTCAAAGTGCGGAGACGTGTACGTCGCGTCGTTCCGAATATTCTCGCGTGAATAGTCGTTTCCTCGTGAGCATCTCTAAAGGTTGAAAAAGAGATCTTGCTAGAAGATTAAACGGGACAAGCGAGCCGTTGAAATACGCAAAAAAATATCTGACTATCTCCCGAATTACGTATAGTTGTTTGCAAAAATTATTTCTTTCTTTTTATTTAAAAAATTATTAGATATTCAGTATAATATGTGTAACACACACAGAAAGGATTTTAACTGATAGTGTAATCGCCAGCATGTTTTACTAAAAGATAATAGAGTTTGGCCGTGATTCCCATCGTGCAAACATTAATCTTTCGCCCCTCTTTCAAGCGAGATCAAATGCAATCGGAACATTATTGGCAGCGCACACTCGTTTCGCGGAACAAATTAAAGTAAGTCCGATTAAAACTCTTCACGACACGATGTGGAAATCACATCACTGTTCGCGTATAGGAATCTGCTCGCGGTACGCGTAATTACATTCTCCGATTCTCAATTTTTGAAAATTTTCGTCGATTTCTAACACACATTGTCTGATTCGACAAAAATCACATTTCATGTTAAAAGAACCTATCGTTTTCGGAAAAAAAAATCCAAATCACAACAATTGAATATCTTACAACCGCAAAGAAACGTTTACCATGTAATAAAAACATAAAAATCTACTTTTCATAATAATTGCAAAATAAGTCGATCTCTCATAATCCACTTCCAACTCTGCGTATAATCTGCATGCAAGATAAACGCAAATTCTACCTAGGACAACTATTTCAACGGTTAAAACGTTCGCTATTGCAGATCCGGAGAGATCCACCCTATTTAAGGTACAAAAGTACTCGCGTCCGTTCGCAGAATGAATAAAGCCGCCGGGTTTTCGCAAGGACGAGCGAAAACAGCCGTAATTGGCCTCTCGGTTCGGATAAATGCGCCCGAGAGATAGAGAAAGAGAGAGAGACGACGTAACGAAGGGAAGAAAAGAGAGCAAGGCCGAATCCGGCGAATCGCTAAATTAAATGACATCCTTTTATTACGCGCGCGTCTCGGTTCTTCCTCCCGTTTCCCCTCCCGATTTTCTTCTCAGTGCAGTTCCCTTCGTCCTTTCGTCTTCGCTTTAAGCGAGCTCGTAACTCCCGTCGTTAGATCTTCAGCTCGGCTTGGCGCCGTCATGCAAATACGAGCAATTTAATAACGCTGCCGAGATATCGTGTGCGCCATTACAAAGTAAACATTTCAGTTGCAGAGCGCATCTACCGTGTCGCGACGACGACGACGTAGACGATGACGACGGTATTTACGCAGCCACGGTCCTCTCTCTGTCATTCTTCGTCTTTCTAATTAGAGATACAATTTACGCAAATTCACGGAAAATACGGTTTTAAACATGCCAAGCAGCACGCTCTGAATAATCAAATAATCATAAGCGTGTATATAGCGCATTCGAGACTCGTAATACTTCTGAAAATCTCTCTTTTACCGGTAAAAGGATTTAAAATTTTACAACTTTAAAGAGAAGAAGAGTTTAAAATTTATAAAGAGTTATCCGTCGAAAATTTGCGCAGATCCGTCAAAAATCTTCGCGTTTCCAATTTTCAAAATTCACATTTCTCCCAAGCCAAAAAGAATCCAATATTTTACAGTCTTGCGAGCTGTCACTTCCGTGAGAAAGAGCGTCGCGATATATATACGGAATCGCGGCGCCAAGTTACGAAACAAAAGGGGGCTGCGCAACCCTAGTTTGCGAAACTCTATAGTGTGAGCGTCGACTGCATCGCATAGATATAAAGCGCGGCGGTGGGTGCCGTAGGAATCTTCGGATGCATTTCCATTTCAAATGCGCTGATACGAGCTCGTTCGCCCGGTCTCGCTCGCGTCTTCGTCCCGAGCGCAAGCTTACGAGAGAGAGAGAGAGAGAGAGAACATTTGCACTGGCGGACACTTTGGATTTTGATTAGAATTCAACACCAAGTGTCTTCATCATGAAACAAAAAAGACGGAAGAGCTCGATGTTTAGTCACACGCTGCGTCGATCGCGTAAAAGAGCGAAAAGAGAAATAGAATTATTTTGTTTCGGAAAACTATGAGTTCGAATTGTGTGTGTGTGTGTGTGTGTGTGTATACAAATTTCTAAAAACAAAACTATCCGCGTAAAATATTTAAAATTCTCATTACAAGATATAAATATAACAACTTACTATTCTGTCTTTCTTTCGAGCAAAATAAACGCGCGATTCAAGATCTGTAAAAGTTTGCACGAACACCATATTGCATTATTACACGAGTTTCGCTAAAGAATTTATTACGTTATTATAAGTTTCGCGCAGATATATATTGTTATCACGGAGAGAAGCTGTTATAACTTATTACAAGTTTTGCGTAAACGCGGCGTATTATGTGTTATTGCGTAACTTCTGACAAGGTATTAAAATCACAACGAACCATTCATCATTCCTCTTCATTTTCCGGACAACGTTTCTTCGTTTTCTCGGCGAAAATTCATCAATTCGCGAATAATTTCAAAAGTGAGTTGAAAAATTTCCGGCGTAATAATAATTCATTTTGCGATCCGTCAAATTTTAGATAATTCAGACACGCGCGAAAGTAGAATGCGTGCGTGTGCTATCGTTGTATAACTTCTCTACAAAATATGTCGGGCAGCGTTATCGCAACCTACACGATAAGCGCAATATGGCCGCGCGCGCGCGCGCGGTGGTGCGATAATTTATATTCCCGATTTCGCGGACGATCCTTTTTAACAGTTTCTTATCGCGCGACGGCGTTAACAAAAGCACTCGTTAAAGTGATTAACGACGATGAGATTGCACGTGGGAGGGAAAAGGAAGAGAGAAAGGAGAAGGCCGCGATACAACCGCAAACGCCATTACGGGGGGGCTTTATTAATTGCCATCGTCGTGTAATTTGCTCGGCTATGCGCGCGTGAAGAGATGGGCCGGCGCCTAGAACTTGCGTTCGCCTACTTAATTGCTGCTTTCATTAAGACCGTCATGTCACGTTCTTTCAACGAGACTCGTTCGATGCCGCCGCGAGATTGCTGCCTCGCCTCGGTGATTTATGGATCTGGAGCGACTATTTCAACCCTTTCGCTGCACTGCGCGCGCGAACTTCGAAATTATATGAGGAAAGTTTCTTTTCCTTCCAGTTTCAACGTTTTTTGTAATCTCGTTTTTCGTTGTTCCTTTTTTTTTCTTCTTTTGCTCCAAAGTCTCTTCTCCGTGTCATCTCCGTTGCGCTTTGTATACTACTTTTGTTTCCTTTTTAAATGTGTAAGAATACATTTTGCAAACTAATGATTTACATCATTTAGATTTAAATTCGTGTTTTAAATTTCTTTTCTTTTTCTAATTCGAAACATACTTTTTGCTGTTTCCGTAAGTAAAATCGCTCATTTTTAATTACGCGCGCACCTATAATTCATTGTAGCACATCGAGCCGAGAGTAGAACCGACGAACAAAGAAAACAGCGACAGGGTCAACTCGCTCGAAACGCTAACAATTCAAGTTTCGGGACGGGAATTTCGGAAGAGAACTTGGAACGTTGTAACTTCGTTGAGTGTAACTGGACCGCGACGACGACGACGACGACGACGACGACGACAAAGAGTATCGCGTCTGCGTGCAGTACACGTTCATCGCTCTGTAAAAACCCACGTGCCGGGCGAATAGCGGCTCGTAGTAAGTAGACGACACGTGGCGGATCCCGAAGAGAAACATTAGGAAGATAGCGAGTAGGAAAAAGAGAAAGACCGAGAGGAGAAAAAGAAATAAAAGAGCATACATAGAAATAGTACTTGTTTAAAGCGGGAACGAAACAAATGTGTGTATGTGTGTGTGTGTGTGTGTGACGTGCTTGAATTTAAATATTTCGAGGGATGTAAGAAAAATAAGAGAGATTTTAGAATTTTTTAACACTAAAAATATTTAAGAGATATATATAGAGAAAATATTCCGAACGCAACGGTAATACAATATGTAGAAAATTCAGAGAAAATCGAAACAAAACATCAAAAATATAAAAAATGCAAAAAATATCTTAAAATATTGTCAATGTATATTTGCAACAATTATCAGAACAAGAATTTAAGCAAATTATCGATAAAAAAAAAAAGAAAAGAGGTGAAAGGCAATCGTGACTCGAGCAGAGTGCCGCGGCACTCGACTGTACGTGTCAACTATTCCGTTCTACAGCTTTACCCACAGCTTCACCCCTTCATCCGCTTCTCTTCATTTCGCAGCGTGTGTGTTTCCGACAACAAACAGGCCGGCGGCAGCGGCAGCGGCGGCAACCGCGGTAGCGAACGCATACGAAAGCGCATGCATCCGGCCGAATATTCGAATGCAACAATAATTGCGCGTCGCCGCGGAGCAAACGAGCCCGTTTACACGCGAGAGAGAGAGAGAGAGAGAGAGAGAGAGAGAGAGAAAAGGAGAAAGACGGAGGCAAAGCGCGCTGGCATCCCTTATCACACGGTACCGGCGGACCGTGTGCCTGTGTGTTCCATTATATCCTGCGACCAGACGCAATTAAGTGAGAGATAGCGTTTCCCTCGACTCAGCGAAGACCTCTCTCGCAGGGAGAGGAAACGTGCCAGCTGCAAGGAACGGCCCGATATCCTTCACGGCTCGTGCGTTTTCTCTGCCCCCGCCGTTCGTCCTATCTCACCCTTCGCTCTGCACGCTTCGCAGTGCGTAGACACGCTCTGTTCCTGACGCGTGAAGCGCCCGGCCAACTCCATGCGTCCGTTTCCACTGCCTATTCGGCGTTACATCTCTGTATATATACTCTTTTCTCTCTCTCTCCCTCTCCTCTCTCTGTCTCTACTAGAATTTCGCTATTCACCAACATTACCTGACACGCGCCGTTACCGTGCGCTACATTGAAAACACGTCTAAAGTATAGTTCCGCTTATGCGAAACGCAAGGCTGGACTGTTGCAACAAAACATCGCGTAGCTGCAACGCCGTCGCGTAACACCGACGCAATATGTACATGGACGATGCAACTTCCGAACATTTAAGCGTAACACGTATATTCGCGGCGAAGCTACGATATGCGTCCCGTCGCTTGTCGGAATTTCCGCGCCGCATCATAAGATGTTTCGCCGTGAGGCATTACGCATTGTCCCGGAACGCGTCTCAAAACGAATGAGCTTAACGCAGTAACGTGCAAATCTATCCATATTGAATTATTTCACGACTGTCACGAACATAGCGAGACGCAAGAATGTTTTTGTTCGCGACGGTCGGTTCGGGCAACAATTTTTCTCAAACTTGTAACATTATTCTCGATCTGATTGTTTCAAGATGTTTTAAGATCCGGTGTTGCGGTTATCACGTTCTGTTACAAATATGTAACTCAGTCTAAAATTGTTTTAATTATGCTACTTTACTTTCGCGCAGATTATTAAGATACAATATACTCATTTAAATGTTTAATAATTGTTACGGCAGAAGCTCTCGCTTCAGTCAATTAATATTGTTTTCGAACAATTTTTGACAATATTTTTCTACTAGATTTTAATAATATAATTTATTATTGCAATTATTCCTGCGTATCTACGTCCTGTGTGTCCGTCTCTTCCTCTTCCCCTTCGCGTTTTGTCTGACTGACAGGCGACGTATCTACTGCCAGCTGCGGCTGACTATACAGCGGTTCGCACTACTCGACGAATTACATTGTGGTCTCGACAAAATAAAAACCAAAATGCAAAAGTCAACCAAAAAAAAAAAAAAAAAAAAAAACCATATAGAGGAAATGTCACACACAAAGCCAAAAATATAAACTATAAAATAAAAACTATATTTTTGCGCAAAAGTAAAAAAAATTAAAAAAAGTTATCGATAGTTGAAAGTATCTATCCGAGATGTGATTAGTCTGAAAATTTTATTCTTAGTATTCACTATTTCTCTCGTTTCCGTCATTTCCGGAGAATTTGCGCGGTAAGAAGAAGAAATCGACTGAATCTCTTCGATCTTTCTATCGAAAAGAGAAGAGAAGAGAAATAGTGAGAAGAGGAGGCGCGAGAAGGGAAGCAAGGGAAATCTGGGGTGACGATATTGGCAATCTCGCTGTTGCATTTTCATTTCGCCTCACACTAACATCGTGAGCTACGAATTTTCGCGACTTCCCTTCGTGGCTGAATAGAAGCGCGGTTTGGAAAAGGGGGATGGGAAACGGAAGGAGGGAGAACAGATTTCCACGAGTGTCGCTCGTGCTTCCTACGTAAATTTCCATCGACATAATCGCGTAAAGGTCGAGACCGATGCGTTTCCAACCGGTTTTTCTTTTTGTCGTTTCTTGCGTACGCAAGAAATTTCGCGAAGATTTATTCAAACTGAGTGTTGTATATAAAAATAGTTTATATTTTACCAGACGCGACAGATACGCGAGCGCTGTTAATTTCGCGCATCTCACGTGTGCAAATAACACGAATATATAATAATGAATAACGAGAATAAAACGCGAGAATAATGCGAATAAAAGGGAGTAGAACGTTGCGCGCGTTTTTCTTCGCATAATGTGAGAGACAGAAAATATGTTCGTTACGGAACGTGTAATCCTCAAGACGTGCAGCCGAGAAAAAAAGACTGTTTAACGAGATGTTTGTTCGGCTCGCTTATTTGCGAAGCTCTTCTTACTGCTGCTCCTCTAGAGAGAGAGCGAAAACTTCCGGCGTAGAATTAAAGTTGCAGGAAAAGCGGCTTCAACGGCAGGCGGGCGCGAAAAGCTGACGATAAGGAGCGAAGCGAACCGAGACGTATATATGTCGTCGAATGTGATTTATATGTGTACATGTATAATTACTGACAAAAAATAATTTACTTTTACTTAAAAATCACAATTTTGCGCGTGTGTGTGTGTGTAGAATTTTAAAAATAGAAGAATTTACATCGTCGTACAAAAAAGAATAAATAGTTGTAGATTAATAATAAACTATTCAATATTGCATCGTTAATCGATATAAAGCAACGTCGATAATTCGAGTCTTCGTAATTTTATGCAATTATGCATGCTACCTCTTTCTCTCTTTCTCTCACAAGGATGGTGAACACGGAGTTTCGGGGCAGATTTCAGCGAGCGCATCTGTCCTTCGCTCTTCTCTTTCCTTTTCTATCTCTTTTTCTCTCTCTCTCTCTCTCTCTCTCTCTCTCTCTCGTTTCACGGTGATGCGAGCGCACGTTAATTTCCATTCGTTGCGCGTTTACATTATTATTAAAGCGCGTTTACACGGCTGACTGCGTCGATGCCGCCATCGTGGAATTTTAATCCACGATTCTGCGTTACGATGTTGAAAAATACGGTGATTAATCTTACAGCGATGGCTTTTAATGTGTTTAATCTTCTCATGTTTCATATTGAAGTCATTATGCGAATATAACGCAGATGTTTTAATCCGCGACTCTATATTGTATATACTTTACATTTGTACGCGAAGAGCTTGCGGGCGCGCATAAAAATGCTTTTCAACATAAACGATCTGAAACAAAATTTCGCGTAGATTGCGATTAAAATTGCGATGGAAATTTGATAAATTGCCGGTTTAATCGCAAACGTCTCTCGATTTTGCATTGAGAATGAAAGGATATTTAAAAGAGCGAACTCTACAGCGAGAAGATTTTATATTTATATTTTCCATTATTACATTGAATATTTAACTTTTCTATTAGAGATGTATTTTGTGTGTGTCATTTGACAGTGCGCGCGCGTTTAATTTTATTTTACGTTATGTATTATTTTTAAGAGATAATCGGTTTAAATCGTGTTTCGCGCGCGTTTAATCATTTAGACAATTTACCTCGAAATTATCACGGACATAGTACGCTGAATTAATTTTATAAGCGAATCATCAAATAGAAAAAAAAAGAGTAAAAACAAAAAAAAATAAATAATTAATGGCGTGGCCGTAACACCCGGCAATTACATAATAAATTGCAACAAGCTGCGTTGAACGCGATAAACAACAGTTCTACATCGGGACGAAGCGTTATTTGTAATATAAAATAGCTAATTCAGTGCGAGCTAATTAATTATGCTCGAAACAGCGGGAATGCGCAATGTTCTCTCTCTCTCTCTCTCTCTCTCTCTCTCTCTCTCTTGTGCGAGCATTTTCATAGTGCGCAAAATAGCAAATAACTCGATTGGTGAATTTATTAATTCAATTAATTGAACGCTCCGTTTCCGCGTCGACAGTGGTATTCTCTCTCTCTCTTTCATATACGCATACTATACGCAATGCTGATGCATTATTATCGCGCGCGGCCATTCGCCGTAAATTATTCCGTTGAAAATTATCTTCGCCGAATGATCGGACATATTCGCTACAGAAATCGTTAGGATATATAATTGCAATTAATCTTAACTTGTCCGTGCGAGAGTCCAGATAAGAGAATTTCAACTCGACATACGCAACATTCGTATAAGACATAAAAAAATAACTGACAATAATAGTATATCTTTATTGAGTACACAGAAACACAAAATCGACAGAGTGAGTTTGCAAATCAATAAATCTTGTAGAATCACTGAAAAAAATAAGTCGAAGAAGTTGCGAAATACTGCGAGATTCTTGTTGAGAATCCCACTCTTGTTGATCGGATTCCGCAACCTTCGAGAGAACAAATGAAAAGTTTGGTCGTTGGCACTTGGAAAGCTTCCTAAGACCGCTTTGCTCTGGTTTAAAAGACTCGCAAGCTCGCAAGCTGCGTCCGCGGGTCCCCGATCCGAGGCTTAATACGTACACTTATCACGCTGCAATGATCTTGTTAGCAACTTTTGTTTTATTTTTTTTCTTTTTTTTTCATCAGGGCGTCTAACGTGAGAAAGAGAGCTTTCGAGCTTAGAGATGGTTAAATACGCTTTATTGGCTTTGGAAGCCTCGAAAGAAGACTCACCTCGTTCCAAAACAATGCAAACTTCGGCTGCCGGAGTGCTGCTTTATGTTCGTGCTGAGTTTCAGCATAAAATAAATCGAAAGCAGCACGAGTCTAAAACTCGTTCAATTGCGTTCAACAGAGAAAGTTATAAAATATTCCAAATATTTACACAAAGAGTATATGTTGTTATTACTTGTACGAGATATTTTTTTGTGTTTTCCGTAACGAAATTAAAAAGTACTAGATATGTTTTTGAAATATTTGAGATATAATATAAAACAATGTGTGAAACTTGTTCGTCAAGCAACATTTTACTTCTAAACACTAATGTAAGACAAAAACAAATATTTTTTTTTTTTTTTATTCCATTATCAAAAGACACGGCACGGTGTTTCGCGCCAAGTTCACGTGCAGCGAGGCCGAACCGTAATTAATTTACTTACGCGAGTCAGACAGTTCAGCAGAGTTACGATTTTTATATCTCAGCAATAACTGAACCAATTAAGTTCTAGGCTCAATCGAAAGCTGAGATTTCTGTATAAAAAACAAGTTTTTTCTCTCCGTGTCTTATATGAACGGAAATATAATGATCTAATGTTTTGTAAACGAATATATAAAAGTTACGAATACAAAAATTTCAAATTTTTTCCAAACTGTAACGGACATTTTAGAACAATTAAACTTATTGAAAAAAATTAATAAACTATAATTATTCGATTAATTCGATTATTCATTTTGCTTCGAGTCGAGCAAACTATAAGCTAACTATTTTATAAGTTAATCCTCGCTATCCTGATTTAAATTAATTAATTATCCTGATTTAAATTAATGGGTTCAAAGATTATAAACTTGCGGTTTTTACTTACCTACATCCTTCGAACCGCCCCATGTTCCTAGCTGGGCTTGACGAGCTAATCGGGACAAAGCGTCGACGTAAACTCGCGACGCCGCCGCAGCTCCTGAAAAAGAGAACCTGTAAATAATACACACATACACACATATAAGAACTTGTAATTATCGAAATATATTTTTGGCATGAATACATTCGAAACTGAAAAAAATATCTTTGAACGTTTTTCCTGCACTGTGTTTGACAAAAGAGATAAAATTCATCTTTGCCGAATGACAAAAAATCAAACCGTCCTAAACGAGCCATTTGCGGTTATCAATAAAACACAAATGCTTTTTAGGCCGGGTCTCGTTAGAGGTTATGGAGCAGAAAAATTGGGGCGATTCAGACAGGAAATGGTGGGAAAAAGACGAGAAGTAGAGAAGCGGAGGTAAGCTCGGTATATCGGTAGAAATTGTGTGTTCCACCCTCGCGGGCGAATCCCTCATAAATAGCGAGCTTGTGCGCGCTAACAGACTCGAAGGACGAAAAAAAAAAGAAAAGAGATATAACGAAGGGAGGTGAGCCGAGAGGGGAGTGGCTTGTCGGACAAGGAACCGTACGTGCTGTATCGCAGAATGAACGGACTTGCAGGGAGTGCAGCGAGTTGAAGGGTCGTTTTATGGGGGGCGCGCCTTTTGTACGTGATTATCCCCCTTCGCGTCTTACATTTCTCCTTCACTTCTAAGAAATCGAATCCTACCTGAAATGCATTTGTTATCTCATTAAAATCGAGAGAGAATTTTATTGATTTTCGAGAAGAACACAAAAACGTTGTCTGTACAAAACTCAAAATTAACTACAATTTTCAATATGTAAAAATAGCATCTTTTTAGAGAGCATTGCTCTTTTATAATTCTAAAATTTTGAAATTTACACAAATTTTTCTTTGAAAATGTTGCATTGTTTTTATTTGCATGCGTATTTCATATTTTATCTCAATATGTAATTTCTTATAAAATTTTCAAAACCTCGAAGGAGAAAACCAAGCTTCACGAGTTCAACGTCACAGTTTATTTTACGTTTCTGGAAAAAAACGCTTTTTGTTCTCAATTAACGTTTCTCAAACGGAAAATTTGCTGGTGCTTCTCGCGTGGCTAAACGCTAAGTTTCCTCTCCAGTGGCGGATCGCGCGCAAATATAAGGGACGGCAGGGAGGGATAAGGGTACAAGTGAATTTATGCTTCATTCGTACATGTTAGGTATACACGAGGAAGAAACGAGTGGAGCGTAAATTATGGCACTCTTGAAGCTCGTTCCAACTCCTCCTCTTCCTCCTTCTTTCCCGCCCTTCCTTCTCCCTTATCCCCATCGCGTCGACCTCAAGCACAGCGCTCTTTTCCGGAGGACGGCTTTTATTTATTTTGTTTCATACTACTGTGAACACACGCTATTCTTTGGCGAGAGAGAAAAATTCTATTTTAAAATTATATATCAAGATATTTTTTTTCTCCCCGTCACGTCCCTTTCAGTGTCTAACAACGACGTAGGTATTCGACATATTTGCACGCGATTATTGAATTTTGTAGTCGCTCATCAAATTCTACAAATATTTCTACAAATTCTCAACAAATTCTTTGCAAATTCGAGATTATATTCTTTAATCGAATTAAATGTTGGATATTTTTCTTCTAATACAGGTATACAACAATTTGGCTAAAAATATTATTTCGGTGTAATATAATATATTTCACCGAGTCACATATAAAACATCACAGCAATGTTTTTTCAGGGACGAGTATTATTCTTTCTCATTTATTATGTACCGTTTCGTTATATATTGTTGTATATTATTACTGCGTTATTTATCGTGTATTATATTCACGTGTTTGTGCTACAGTATTTATCGTTGTAGACATTGTTGTGATATGTTCGTTATAATTATTGGGATAAAAAAAATGCAGAACGATAACATTGGAAATTGTCCGGTTTACGATATCGCTTGGCAATAATTTCGCCGCGAGAACTGCGCTTCATATCCGAGTTTTACGATATAGAAATTTGCAATACGAAACTCGCGCGTCGACAGCTGTCGCCGCCATTTTTCGTGTGTGTTTCTCTTGTAACCGTTTCTCCCTCTTTTTTTCTTTTTTGCTTTTTATTGCAAGACCAAGTTCGCGAGAAAATTTAACGCGGGAAGTTTCACTCTTTCGAGTATAAATTATCGTAGTAAGTATTAATTATTTTCTCTATTTCATTTCTTTCTCGCGTATCGCAAATAAACTCTTACATAGATTGGAAAAACGATGCCTTGATCACGTATGTGTGTGTGTGTGTGTGTGTGTGAAAATCTCATATCTCATTAATTTTGGTTCTTTAATTATTGGAATTTTATTTTATTCTCTTTCTCTGTAAAAATGTTCTCGAGTTTTATAATCGTGTCATATGTGTACAACACGATATACGTGTATGATAAATGTCTATAGGTATTTACATATAATTATTCATTTTTACAATACATGCGAAAAGTTATTGTCAGAATTTTGTATAGAAATATTTCGAGCTTTTTAAGCGCTCCAAATAGCACCGTATTATTATATCGTCGAGTATCGAACATCGCGGAAACACACGGTAAAATCGTAAACAGAAATATCCAGCGTTTCGCACCCCCGTCGTTGCTCGGGAATGCGTAAACCGTTTGGAACATAACCGGGGAGAGAGGTGGCGGGGTCGATGGTGGAAATGCTGACTCGCCCATCCCTCTTGTTTGCGGCTGTTCGGGCAACCCCCGAGCGACTCCGGGGATTGGAAGCAGGCCGAGTTCGTCATCGACAAACGCACCCTCATTGTCCGCCGGTCATCCCTCGTCTTCCCTCAACTGTCGGCAAACTTCGGACTGTCCTGTATCAACCCTTCACCGCAACGTTCCTCATCCTAACCCGGCTCTGAGACATCTCAATATCGATATACACACGTATATCGGATTCGAAGGGATTCTCCGCTCTCGCGAGACGAGAATTCAAGATATATATCCGAGGATATGAACAGTATTGAATATTCCGCAACATTTGGACATTTGTCGTTTCAAGATCACAAAATTTACAATGTTCGTAACCTTGCGCGATTAAAGAAATTTAATCGACAGGAATTGTTTCGAGCGATCAGAAGAAAATTCGCTAACTTATATTTTTAATTTAATTCTACAAACCAAAAAAAAATCCTTTTTATTTCTTTAAAAAAATATACGTAACTTTTGTTTCCCGTATAATCAATTTGTTCGACGATGAAATTGATTTCAAATTTGTTTTTCGAAGGCGGTGAAGCAGTTGCGGAAGGAAACGAACTTCGAAATGCTCAACATGTAATTAAGGAGCTGCTTTGAAGAACCAACTTCTTAGCCTCGGCGTGCGTCGTTTATCAGCGCTTGCGAGCTTGCTTAGAAGGGACAGAGATAATAAATGAACGGCGGAGTTTCTAAGCGGCTTAATTGCTTATGAGGGTGTTTACCAAAGCCCTTAGACTGCTTTTGCTAAACGCAACAGGCGCAAGTGAACACTTCAAGATTTCGCGCGGTATTAATGTAGATTAATGGAAAACTTCGTTGCTATTTTCGGCTGCAACTTTTCCTATTACTCCGTCGACAGTTTTTATCAACGGTTATTAATGGATCGACGCCCTGATTTTTTTTTTTTTTTTTTTTTTTTTTTTTTTTTTTTTTTTTTTTACCGAAGATCTCAATCTAATCGAACTTCGTTCGTTGTTGCTTGAGATTACTTTGTTTCTTATTTTATCATTTATTTTATGTAAACCTGTTGGGTGTACACAGTGATATTTTCGATGTTATCAAGACTATTTGCTTTCTGAAGCTGTCTCTCGTTCTCCCTTTATTTCCCATATTCGCCGTATTTGCACCCTCTCACAACCGACAAACGTCTTAGCAAGCGTGAATGTCCTTTTACCCTCGTTACGCTCGTCGCTCTCGCCACCGTGGCAACTTGGTATAATATGAGTCTCGAGGACACGGACGCCATACCATCACGTTGGAAAATGCAACGGAACGACGCGTTGGAGAGAGAGAGAGAGAGAGAGAGAGAGAGAGAGACAGAGAGAGAGACAGAGACAGAGATATCTGTTCAGTAACCCCTGAATTCCGAGCCACCACCTCGGGTGGCCGGTTGGATCAGACACGTTCCGACAATCGTTCAAACATATCGTAATGACCAAGATGGCGGCAAATCGAACGGACGCATTTTATTTATCTGAAAGGGATGTGTCTCTCTAATTTCGTTTTATATGTTTATGTTCACTCGCATACAGAAACTCGTTCGCAGATAATTGGGAACAATTGCGAAAGCGTTACAAAAAATCAAAGAATAATTAATCGAAACAAAAAGCAACTGCGAAACACCAGGCGACGAAGCGACAATTCGGCGACGCCGCCATTTTGCATTTCGGAAGTGAATACCGCGGCGGGTGATAATCGCGAATTAAGAGGCGCCGGCTAATCGACACACCCACCCTTTCAATTTCCATCCCTAGCTTGTAAAACAGCACCCTCACCGTGTCGCTAGAAGAAGAGGAGAGCGACAGAGAAGGAGAGCGATTGTCTCCGGTGATTACGGTTTCCGGAGTTGTTTGCATTTAGGAAGCCATCAACGCTTAATCGCATTCCTTCCCGCCTCAGGAGATTGCAGTTTTCGGCGAAGGCAGAGAAGAGAAAGAGAGAGAGAGAGAGAGAGAGAGAGAGAGAGAGAGAAAATAACAACACAACATCCACCTTTTACATCAACCAATCCCTTCCGCAGGCATATAAAAAAGTAGTAGTTTCGCGACGCGAAATTCCACTGACGAGATTGCGCGGAAAAACACGTGGTGTAAAATTTGTTAAATATTTTTGCCAAGCACACGAATAAACGTTGCAAATGGCCGCCGTTCTACCCATATTCCAATTGAATTTACGAAGAATGTGATGCTGTCGTTCTCGTTTCTATCATTGTACGTGTGATCGATAATAATGAATTGTTTTTGAAAGTTTTAGCTATAATTAAAAGAAAAGAATATGGTACCTATCTAGTAATTCTCAATAACAGTGAAAATGTAAACTTCGGTTTTTTCTTTTTTTAACCAAGTTCGAAAGAAAGAACATCCCGTTTTTTAACGGAACACCGAGTGTACATAAAAAAAAAACGTATCAGAGTTAGAAGCGGCTCTTATGAGCGGAATGCTTTGCGCGAATATAAACCGCGGGAGTGAGAAAAAGGCAGGATGGTCCTTCGAGAGGGAATAATGAAATTAGAAGCGTCTGCCACCCCGACCGCAACGGGAAGGCGAGAGAGTGAAGGGCAGAGGGAGGTTGCCCGGAAGCGTCGTCGGGACTGAGCAAAAATAATTGAATCGCACGGAGCGCGGGGTTGCACTGTCCAGAATAAAGTTTACGTTTCAACCCCCTACCCTCCTTCTATCCTTCTTCAACAGCTACTAGCACACTCTCCGTACCTTGCATACGGAGAGTGTGCTAGTAGCTTCAGTCCGTGCCTTTACGATTTTCTCTCTATCTCTCTTTTCCCTTCGTTCCCTGCAAAAGTGTGCAACCCGTCGACCGCCACCTTGTTGTCTCATATTTCCATCTTCCTTCTGGAATTTCCAGAGGGTGACCACCCTTTATCCTCTTCCTCCCACGGAATTCCCACGAGTACGCAGCGAAATAATAAAGGAAGGGAGTGACTTTGAGAAAGATGAAAGTCACTCCTTTGCACTCTTGTTTGTTCATTACTCGTTTTTGTGTTTTCCGACGGTGTCATTCTTTTGTTCCGACTCTTGTGTGTAAAACAAAACTCTTGTCGATTTTATCTCTCGATAAAAAAAAAACAATAATGAAACTTTTTCTCTCTCTCTCTCTCTCTTTGTCTCACTAAAAGTAAAAATCCATCCATTTAAGTTTGTAATTTAATTTGTAGAGAGCTGGCATTTTTTTCCAGTGAAATTTTAAACTTTTTTCACGAAAAATTTATGCACATATGTAATCTATATGTACTATACAGTTGCTCTGTTGCTGACTTTTTAAAAATTAATACAAATCTAATAATAATTGAGAATCGCGTGAGAAGAGAGTTATAAAATCTTTCTAGAATAAAATAAACTCCGACATATCGATACAAGAAGAAGCGCGTATTAATCTTTCTTGACGGAGTCAGAAATTATTTTTCAATTCGAGAAAGTGTGTCATTCTATGTGTTCACACAATATCAGATTTTGTACGACACGATCGCTTCGTCACTCGGAAAGGGGAGAGGATGCAAATAAGAAAAGAATTGAGGATGATTTATAGGGCGCATGCAGATGTTGGGACGTAACAATATTATTGTAAACTTTGCGATTGTTGAAGTGTCGGAAAAGGAAAGCCCATCCGGCAAACGCGCGAATAATAGGGGTGGCTTGCGTTTATTTGCGCTCGTCTTTGTCGAAGCGGGGATCGTATATTTTCGCGGAGCGGACACGCCAATGCACAACGAAAAGTTCTAGTGACTTGCCGCATAATCGAAAAAAAATGAGCAACAGTCTCGGTTGACTTTTGTTCACATAACAAAAACACTTCAAACTAGTATTAGTAAAAGTCTTTCTCTCTCTCTCTCTCTCTCTCTCTCTCTAATAAACAACAATATAACAATTTCAATACTAAAACCATTATTGAAAATAGTTGTACGAGAAAAATCTTACGCAAAAAAATTGTTGAAAGCCTCAGAACACATCGCAAAAAAATTTAATCGAGACGGAAAAAAATGCACGATATCGCAAAGAATAATATTTAAGGATTATTCCGCCTCAAATGCCGGCTATTCCGATCCATTAATATCGCTCAGCTAGCAAATTGGATTAAAGGGAATCCATTTAAAGGGATATTAGGACAGTATCGCGAAGGGTCCGCGTCCGCCGTGATTTCTTTCACTTCAAGAACGAATTGCGAGATAAATCAGATTTCCCGAACAGAGATCTGACATTTGCGAGTAAAAATACTAACGGCTGTTTCATTTATCTCCGATTTAACGTAATCTCATATACATTGTAAGTACACATTTTCCCCGACAATTGTTTAACAAATCCAATCGTTTTATAAATACAACTTTTACTTAAATAAAAAAAAAAAAAAAAAAAAAACAAAACAATTTGCGCAATAACACATACAAATTAATTGTGTATATACAACTCTCGTATACTGAAACAGTCGATTATTTAAATCGATGCGTCTAATAATTGATAGCGCGAGGGGAAAATTTTTTCATTCGGACGTGCGGCGAATTTGTGCCGTTAATTTCCAGGGAAAAATAGTAACTCACCGAGGGGGAAAATCGTCGAGATTAATACTAGTTTCATTGGTGGATAGTAATAACCGTCGCGCTCCGCGAAAATTAAATCGAATTCCAAACATAGTCGTCCGCGGGTGTACAGGGGAGAGATTGAAACAGGGTATCGGCGGGAAGGGGAGTTTGAACTTCCTATTCCGGGGATGACAGGTCCTACATAGGTCGGAGTTAATTAGCGGGGCGGCATGCCGCGATTAGTCAGACGCGATCGATCCGGAAGTGCGTGACGGTTCCATTAGCACACCTGATATGCAGGTCCGCTCGGACGCGGATACGTAAGGTATTCGGCTATTAACGGAGATACGAGCAGATTCCAGCCGATGCTCCGGCCGGAAACTCCATTTACCTTTTCATTGCACGTGCGCGCGACCATGTTATCGCGCGATATTATCATTAATATTTTTGCAATAACATAATTTAGCAACCATAAAATCCACTCATCATCATGATGAAGTTATACCGTTCGTAAAAAAATAAGTAATAAACTGATTTGTAGATTTCTTAAGAAAACGGTCTGCGCTCACTCTATTGCTCAACCGCGTGTAACGTATCGCGACGAGAATCATTAGTCCGAATAAACAAATCGCGCTTTTATCGATAAGACTGACACGGAACATCAATTTCTGCATTTTTGTTTCTCTCTTTCTCTCTCTCTCTCTCTCTCGCGATTTAATATTACAACTCGTGTAAAACGAATTCCTGTTTGATTACGAATCGGTCGCATTATCACGCGACCGATGTACCGCGAACTATCATATTTCGCTTATCAATCCCAATAAATACTACAGCGCGCGCGTTTTAGAGCGACGCGATAAGGCCGCGTCATTTTTGCGGGATATTTTTCACGATGCTTTCGCTCCGCCAAGGATTTCGCACGTCAGTTTTCGCAAACGAGGGGTCGCGCTCTATCTCGCGCGCATAATTCACCCCCGCGTTTATTACACGTTTTATTTATGCGTATTACGCGCGACCGTTGCGACGCAAAGCGACGCGGCGCGCCGAACGTTTTTTATGCAAAACGGAGTCATTTTCGCAACACGCCGTACATACATACACACGCGCGCGCGCTCTCCGCTCTCCGCCAACTCTCTCGATCGCGTAATATTCGCGAAAATAACTCCTGCCGCGCCTTTTTTTTCGCGGTGAGATTTTCACCGTGGCGCAAATTGCAGTTACGAAGAACGCGAACGGAATACATTAACCGTTAAATTTTATATGCAACGCCCATAGTCGTTAAATAAACGCGAATTAAAATATACGGATTGTTTTCTGATAGTACCATTTTTATTTTGAACGCTGAAAAATTCCTCTGATTTGTGAGACTTTTCTGAAGAAGAGCTAAGTATCTTCAATTTAAATATATTAATTTTGTTATTTTTTTAAGCTAGTATTTTTTGAGAACAATAATCGCGTTGTAAAAAACATATGTTGAATATATCTCTCATTGCACTTTGTGTGAGTATCATCATCGTTATTATACAAACAATACAGTTCGCGATGGCGAACATTCCACGTACATTTGCGCGCTCTTCTGCCTCCTCCCTCTGTTCGTTGATTCCCGCAAAGTGCAGAACAAACGACGGGGCTTGACAGTGCGCCACGCGTAACTCGATACTCTCGCGATATTTTCGACCCTTCGAGAGAAAATCAATGTTAAAGAGCGACTATAGCCAGAAAGAAAGGGGGATCAGTAGAGAACGGAGGACAGAGTAAAGAGATGGCGCGAAATTGAAATTGCGAAGGCTTGCAGGGTCAAACCGGAGAGCAAAAGAGAAAGAGAGAGACAGCATGAGGAAAATTGTGGCAAGGGGTGCAAGAGCGCAGAAAGGGATGAATAGGGAAAGAGGGGAGACATGTGCCGACGGGAAAATTGAGCGTTTCACCTGCACAGATTCCATAATTAAAATCAGTCAGTACCCGCTCGTCATTGTCCGTACCACGCGCGGACGTCCACCCCTCCTCGCGCGCCTCAACTTCTCTTCCTCGTTCGTGTTTCTCTCATCCTTCCAGATCACTGTCACCCTTTCGTCCACATTCGACGTCTCATGTACATTTTTGCACTATTTAACGAGAAAACTTTTCAAATCACCCTCTCTTGTCATATATCCCGCGAGAAAAATGCGTGAGTTTCGAACGCTCGTCGCGAGGGAAATGACAAGACTCCAGATCGCAATTACACTTTTCGAATATGATGTTACATTACTATTGGGAAATTTGTTCAAATGAATTTTTCACAAACTTTTGCTTGTTTTTTTTTTCAACACATGCGAGAAAAATAATATCTTAAGAAGCATTCGGTTTGCGCTTTTTTTAAGTGACTAGAAAATACGAAATCTCTATTTAAGTAACGTTCTTAGGAAAACGAGCGATAGCGGAGACGCGGAGATGAAGAAGACGCAGGAGAAAAGACGAAGTTACTGCAAGATCGAGCGGAGTCCTCAAAGTGGCTCGACGACTCGTTATAAATTGTCGCAGAGTCGGTTCGGTAATAGGGCGCGGAGTACAGCACGAGGGTGAGTCGCCGGAGTTGGGCATAAGTTCGACGATCGCCGAGTTTCTTCCGTTGGAACAAATTAATTCTGCGAAGAACAAAGACAGCTCGAGATGAATTCGCCGTTTTCAGCTGGCAAATCGCGTTTTGATAACGCTACCGAATATTGATTGAGAAATTAAGAGGATCGGGAAAAAGTTTTACTCGGAAATTTGTTCGAATTTAGATTGTTATATACAAACACTAATCGAATTTTAGGCAAAAATTTATTAAAAAAAAAAAATAATATATTGATGATGATTTTAGAAATAGGTATGTAAAAAAGGCCATTGAAGAATATGCGACAAATCTGAAATATTTTTTACACAATGTGTAAAAATCTGCAGAAAAAAAACTTAAAAATCTGTTAGCGTCAAGAGACTATCGGATGTAATTCGCCTTTTTCAAAGGCAAAGTTGAAGGGTTCTGGTTTCACTTTAATTCCTAGCTATGTATCTCTTTCCTTCTTTCCCTTTCCTCTTCATCCATCTTTCGCCATTCGGAGAAATCTCCCTTTTGTCTCGTCTTCCGGCTCGTCAAAAATTAATTCCTAATCGAGTTAGCTCTCTTTCCTGGCACGGAACTCATTAAGGAAGTTGCACGTTCCTTTGTGCGATGCCCGGCCACCCTCTCTTCTTGTCTCTCGCCTCACCCACCCTAACATTTTCCGTGCTCGCAGTCCTAATCGCGTCGAGATAAAAAAGTTTGCGACGCCGCGACCGAAAGAATTGTCTGTTTGTTCCAACTTCTTCATAAAACGAATCACGTAAAATTATCGATAACGGAAACGACGATCGTTCTTGCTGATATTGGATTGCGATAAAAGTTAATATATTTTTCTTTTAAAGAGATAAATATTTTTTTATATTTGTTTTTGCGATTCTGTTATTAGATCTCGTGCGTTTCAACAACTACAAGATTCTACGAGTAAAATAAGAAATTTTTTACAAAGTAAAACTGGAAAAGTAAAAATTCGCGAACGGAAAATTAATTATATAGAACTTTGTGCGAAATAGAAAAAAAATATATCGGCTGATTTTCATTCGCCGGAAATAGTGTGTGTCTTCTCTTTCCACAGAAATATCTCGTCTCCCTTTTTCGATAATACTCTTACATCAAAGGCCGACGGGTTCGCGCAAAACTTTTAAGTCACTTTTAATGTAAAGTCGACTGCTCTGCGCAAACTACTTTCCGCTGCTGAGTACTATTTTCCCCAACGTTCCTTAAATAAATTTTCATCAACGAAAACCGCCAACTCGGCAGAAAAAATTCTTTATTCGCTTGTGATATCTGACGATTTGCAATTAATGATCAATTTTTATGATTATTTCAGATTGACATTTATATTATTACTAAGAAATAATATATAAAGAGAGTTTTAATTTTCCCTATACACACGACTTATAGTTTATATTTTTTACCATCTATGTAGAATTCGAACGCAGAAAGTTGAGTGTTTAAAGATGCTAATCGCGAGAGAAAACCTTTTACGTTTTCATTGCTCAACCTATTCCCATTTCTCACCCTCTGAAACACCGGGAGCAATATTCTCACAAGTAGCACGCGACCTACATGCGACGGCGGCACGCGAACATCCGTTTCAAGGTCAGCGGGTTAATCCCCAAAGGTGATTGATCTGACCCGGCTACGAAAGTGCGAAGGTGCGAAAAGTAGAAAGAGAAATACGTACAAATATATACAGTCAGCGCGGAGAGAAATGTACAGGGTGCTCTTTCACGAACTGACGTTGAAAAATACAACCGATGCCAAGATATTTCTCTCTCTCTTTCTCTCTCTCTCTCTCTCTCTCTCTCTCTTTTTGACAGAATTTTAAGAAGTAAAAATTGTTATACAAATATCATTCTCCAAAAAATATAAAAAACAAACAAAAACAAAATTTCTGCTTTTTGATTATGTTCGTTAATTTTACATATTACGAAATAACTTTATAGCAATTACAATATATACGTTACCAAATATATATTACCAGAAAGAAAAATACGGAATAAAAAAATTATAGAAAAGAGCTGCACGGCGGCAGTGTAAAAAAAACTCGTGATGCTAATGAACTGGCAATTCGATCCTGTAACAGGACTCAAGGGTCTTACACGGAATTCTTCCTGTTTTTTGCGCGCTCGGTTTTCTTTCTATCCGCGAATCAACCCCGCTCGTTTCTACCTCTTTTTTATTTTCTCCGAGACGCTCGATTTAATTCACTCACCGTGAAGAGCCTTCAGGTATGCTTTGCCAGCGTTGATCAGCTGTCTGGCACCAGGATTGAACTTGTCCAAGATATTCTGAAAAAGAACGAAAAAAGCACTTTTAACGGATTACGTTGAACTGGGATAAAATATACGGAAGATTGAAAGTTCAGGTTAGAATTCTCTTGAAAACTGATGATGAATTCAACGTTGTCAATGCTACGATCAAAGATTATCGTTAAGTCGTAAATACAACGAATTGTTGCCAGTAAATAATTACCGCGTATATATTTATTTATAACACAAGAAACATCTCATAGAGAATAGACAGGAATAGAGCAGGAACGGATAAATATGTGGAATAGGTATATGATATAGATAATTGAATATTGCGACACAGAGAGAGGAATGAGCGTCAATGAATGCTTTCCATCGCAGACATACTTAGTTGTGGAAGGTACAGAAATTATTTGTCACACACAACAGATAATTGTTAGTAGGTAATAGAGCGCGCGTACAACGACGGCAGAAATTGTTCTCGGAATGACGTAATTACCTCTTTAAAACTGATATGCTCAGCTTTATCGGCGGAAGAGTTATAATGAACTTTGTTACGTTAACGGATACACAGAAATTATTTAGCAGTAGACAACTGGCAGAGAGATAGCATAAATTGGCTATCAAACTTTAGACACTGCACGTACAGCGCGAAACTTGGAGATGCAAGGAGATCCGATGTTTTGGAGAATTTCGAAGGTATTTCGTGGAGAGTTCGAGACAAAAGATGTGTGGCCCTTCCCTCCAGTTTGAAGAATAAATTCTCGAAAAATGTTGGCCGAGGTGAAATTTTTCAAGAGACAATTTCGAAAAGAATTGCCAGAATATATTCGACAAAATTCTCTGTACAAAAATATATTTCCCGATACGTACGCGAACTTCCATACAAAATTTCACGTAAATGAAGTATGGAAGCTACTTAGAACTCGAAGCATCGAGGATTTAAATCCCCTGAAGTTTTTCTCTAAATCCCCGCGATTCCGCACGTTTCATAATTCAGAAAACGGTGAAAGTTCGTCCCCCTCTCCACGATGCACTTTTTTATAAAATATAAATCCCGAAATCTCAGTTAGACCAACTTTAGAGAGTTAAGATCAATGTTTTCCTGAGACATACAAAAACATTCATGGGGATCGTCCATCAATTGCTCGAGGCGGTCTTCCGCCATGTTGTCGGTGGCGACGTCACAGCAAGTCGGGCGACGACTACGCGTTCCGGAAGCGGAATCTGGTTTGGGGTTTCCCTTCCTCTCGGCGCGTCGCCGTCGAAGTTAAGGTGGCACTCACGAGGCGTAACTCCGTTGATGCGGTTACGATGTATCGATCCCCCCCCCGGTAAGAGCGTGACGGCTAAATTAAACTCGGCTCAACCCCCGACCTTCGCATTGGCCCCCAGGCCACTCTTCCTCTCTCTCTTCTGTACCCCCTTCGAGTTTCGCGTCAGGTGCGTCGGAAAGTAACGACGCGACGCCGTCGTCGATTCGACATAGCGCGCCAATTATATTTCCGCGCGCGTTTCCATCAGAAAATCCGAACGCCACCGCCGTCGTTGCTCGAAAAGCCGTTACATCTGTGTATAAAATCGGACGCGGTACACTTCAAACTCCCGACTCCGTGACTTCATTAACAGTTGCGAAATCACTTTACTGACTCACAGTCGAGATTAATTATCGCTCGCGATCGATTCGCGTTTGATTGCGCGAATTTAAATGCTTTCTCGACATATGTGTAAATATTATATGCGTGTATTTCAATAAAAACAAAATTAATTATTGATTGTGAAAAGATAAGACTTTTAGCGGTCAAGCGGCTCCGCACGACCGGCCATGTTCTTACGTAACTTGGACGTGTGCCGCGAGGCAATTGAGAATTGCCGCTGTCGTGAAAGAATGCGAACGGGTTGAACGAACGATAGAGAATCGACTGTTCCTCTCCGCGCGTTAGCTAGATGAATATCATGAGATATGCGCGCGTATAATAACGTACATATGTACGTATGTACGGAAATCGGTCAGGCCCATTAAGTCGCGTGCGGGACTCAACGGTGCGTTGCGCAATGAGATTTTCAACGCGTTGAAATTCAACTCAGTTGTTTCAACACTCCGACAACTCTTTTATCCTTTTTTTTGCAAAAATACACAAATTTAACTTTGATTTACCTCACGCTAATTATTCACGTCGTTAGAAAGGTTTTTCGCAAGTAAATTGTTATTTATATCTGACACATTATATGCGCGCGTTATTTGCGCGCGTTACCCGCTTTGCTTACGTCACTCATTCGTCGTTCACGTGTCACTTACGCGACATTTTATATTCCAGTTTTATTCCGCGTCCAATATTTACGGCATTTTCGCGTCATTCATTATTGTATCGCGATCCTAACGCGGGATTATGACTCCAAAGTGCACGCATCATAAATCGCCGCGGTTCGATTTGTTTTTTTTTTTCGAGATTTACGGCAAAGTAAAAAGTGTCGTCGGTCGATACGGGGGAGAAAGAGGAAGAGAACCAAAGGTCCATGATCGATAAGGCCGCGGTAAATTTAGTCAAACGATTCCGTTACAGTCTGCATAACTGGGCACGCAGCGGGCAAAATGGACTCCGGCTCTCTCTAACTTCTGAGAGAGAGAGAGAGAAAAAAAAGAAATAAAAAGAGAAAGAGAAAGAAAAGAAAGAACCGAGGAAGTCGGAGATAAAGTCGAAGCCGATGAATGTCGACTAACGGTATAACGTTGCATGAATTTCGCGTGTATGCGCGACGAGCATCCGCGTTGGCCACTCCTACTATTGCTCGTTAAAACTTATTTTCCCTACGCGCAATTATAACTCTGTTTGTGAAACAGATAAAATGTGTCATATCAATCTGACACAATTATTATTCGATTTTGTAACTCCGACGATTGGATAATTTACCGAAGTATGTAATCTCTGGCTCAATAACAGATTCGTAACTATTTATCTCTATCGTCATTCGAAGGAATGCGAAAAACCGAGAGAAGAAATATATATATATATATATATATGTACGTGTGGGTTCGCCGAACGACCCGGTGACCTCGTGAGCGGGGATTTACCGGTGGATATGGTCTTGCCTGGAGGATCCTCTCGAAGGAGCGAATCCTGCGGTCGTAATTCACCGCGGTTACCGTTAAACGGGGAAAGAGCCGCCACAGCGAGAGAGAATGACGGTTGCCGCAGTGAACGTACAAAAATGCAACCTGCCTCTGGTCAGGAGAGTGAAAATCGCTTCAGTGTCTCTCAACCGCAACGATTCGCCTGCGACTGTTATAATAGTCGCGCGGACTCTCTCATTCCCGATATTATCGCGTACCTTTAACCATAAGACACGCATTATGACGACCACCGTGACAAATTTCACTTTCAACGCGCGCATTTTCTTTTCGTCTCTTTCTTGCAATTTTAAACGATTATGTCTCTACGCACTTTATATTTATTTTTGATTTTAGTCTGTATTTCTTCGTACTGGCTTATTAAAATAAATATTGTTCGACTATCTCCGGGATTTTTGTTCTCTCTTAAAATTATTCTCAAAGGTGTTCTTGGTTTCACGTGCTATTTAAAATTTGTATACTCGATGTGATACAATAAAAAGAAGGCGAACTCGGAAGAGAGAAATCAGGTTATCACACTGCAAGTCAACTATTAGTCAGGGTTAATCAGGCTCGCGGAGAAAAATCCTATCTCGAGTAGTTTTTAACACACGCGAGAAAACAGAAAACGGACGCAAGAGAGCGCGGAAAGAGAGAGAAAGAAGTAATGTTTATTCATCTGGAACGACCCGTAAGAGGTGGAAGCAATAGCGGCTGATACCGTTAGCGGTGAGGAAAACCGACGTGTCAAACCGGTCGAATTTTTGGTGTACGCGATTGCACATAAGTGCGGCTTAACCGTTTCGCAATCTTATGCAAACGCAATCTCATGTGCATACAACTGAGATGCAACGAAGGTCAATGCGCTCGCTTTGAATTGTTAATCCTCTTACGCCCGAGTCGTTAGATTTTTTTTCGACAAGACAGGAATTGAACATGTTTTCATCAGAAATTAAAAAAAAGTATTTCCTGTTTTTCTTTGCTGCAATTTCATTTTATTGAGATTTTAATGACGATAATTAATATCAGAAATTCAGATTATTTAGAAAAAATAGTACTTTTTTTTATTTTAAACATTTCTGCTGTTTCTTTTTCTCAGAAAATGATCTTAATTCGCGGATTTTTTCCCAACGTTCAATTTTCTTGACACCTTCCACAGTTGCGAGAGCATCGATCAAGCGAAATGAAGTTTTCCTTGAGGCAGAAATGGACCCCGTAAAGCACGAGGTGTAATCCTTACGAATTCTCGCCCGCCACAGACCTTTAATTACTCATTACGGACGTCATCCGCAAGCAGCGCCTTTATAATTGCACATACGTTACCGACAGACGACGCTATTTAATCGTTTCGTTACAGGACGAAACGAAAGCTCTTTCTCTCTCTCTCTCTCTCTCTC